>JAXIVJ010004879.1:32500-78852 GCA_036785665.1 Chirona hameri
GCAGGCAGGCAGGCAGGCAGGCAGGCAGGCAGGCAGGCAGGCAGGCAGGCAGGCAGGCAGGCAGGCAGGCAGGCAGGCAGGCAGGCAGGCAGGCAGGCAGGCAGGCAGGCAGGCAGGCAGGCAGGCAGGTAGGTAGGTAGGTAGGTAGGTAGGTAGGTAGGTAGGTAGGTAGGTAGGTAGGTAGGTAGGTAGGTAGGTAGGTAGGTAGGTAGGTAGGTATTATATATATATATATATATATATATATATATATATATATATATATATATATATATATATATATATATATATATATATATATATATATATATATATATATATATATATATATATATATATATATATATATATATATATATATATATATATATATATATATATATATATATATATATATATATATATATATATATATATATATATATATAATATATATATATATATATATATATATATATATATATATATATATATATATATATATATATATATATATATATATATATATATATATATATATATATATATATATATATATATATAATATATATATATATATATATATATATATATATATATATATATATATATATATATATATATATATATATATATATATATATATATATATATATATATATATATATATATATATATATATATATATATATATATATATATATATATATATATATATATATATATATATATATATATATATATATATATATATATATATATATATATATATATATATATACATATGAATAAATATGCAATTGTCGTGCTTACAATTTCACTTTTTCTTATGCGAGAGATGACTTCTACATTTGAGAGCACTTTGTGAGATAATAGTCATAATCTAGGGCTTAGGATGGAAAATATGGCCCAAAAACCCAAATACCTCAATTTTAACATTTGACCTGACTTGACCTGACATGTGACCTTACTTTAATAATTTCGGATATGCGTTAAATTCTTCTCACTGAGAGCTTTCCATTGCCGCCTTGGGCGTCTCGCTGCGGTCATTGGTTCGGAAGATACGAGGGTGGTACAATTAACCCCTCCTCCCCCCCTCTACCGCGCTGCGCGTTCGGCTGGAGACTCCAGCGCCGCGCGGGTTAATAGAAAAGTGCAACAACTCTTAAAACAGAGTTCTACCCACGGATATGCTGCAATTGCTGCACTCGGCGCATTTGAGTCAAATTTCCCTCAAAACAGACTTGACACAGTTTGAGTCAGTCGTTGTACTAGAAAATACACAACGTTTGATAGAGCCGACTGGATGCTTTTTTGTTCAATTGTAGTTGAACTGATTCTAGAAGCAGTCAATATTATCCAAATTACGTCCCAATTAAGCGTCAAATTAGAAAATCTTGATGATCAAGGGGTCCAGTGAGCAACGTCCAAGAATGTGAGGATGTGAGTGCTTCCAAGCTCTGAAGTCCATTTTAACTATTTTTCACATGGCAATATTCTTCTACCCGCCTCTCGTCGGATTTTTTTACTAGAAAATCCATCATTGCACGTGTCGCTTATTTTGTTAAGCCTTTTCATTCGAACTGGTAGAATCAACGGACGGCTACCTGATGATGTAGTTGAAGAGGAACTAGTCGTCGGGTCGTTTGGTTCATCTTTGATCTCCCTTAATATTTTGAAATCAGCTTTCGAGTCCGGTGGGTCATCTGGAAGAAAACAGCAGTGAATGACAACAAGAAAATAAAATAAAATAATACATCCTCTAGTAACAACGCTCGTGGGTTCAAGTATTGTACATAAACAGACACAATATTTGAGTGACAAAAACGTGAAAACAAGAGTCACATATGGCTGGACAAGACAGAGAAGGCCTAATGCATCAACAGCACGCACCATTTGATTGTATTGAAAGGGAATGTTTCACCTTTGTATTGGTTTTGAACTGAGATAGCCATTATCTTTGGCGTTATTGAAATGTCTAAATGATAAAGGTACCTTTCTCCCAAACTTATCCGTTTTTAAAGGGAAATAATGACCTTTTGATTTTGTTAGCGACAATTTCTTAGGCTACCGTTATGGTTTTAAAATTATTTTATTTAAATTTAAGAATTAAATAAAATTATTCCCAAAATCAAAGTAGTAAGCTTGGAAAAAATACAAAACAAGTACCTTGTGTACTTCATGAAGGTCATTGACAAATTCGTCCTTCCCTACCATTGTTTACATCGAGTGCGGTATTTTTGGAGGCTCTGTGACGTTTCCGATCAAACTGAGCGATGCTCGGACACACGCTAGTAGCGCTAGTAGCGCTTTCGTTCTCCATGACAACCAGGCGTCAGCCAATCAAAAGCCAGAAAGGGAATACGTTCTGGCTTTTCATTGGCTCACGCCTGGTTGCCATGGAGAACGATAGCGCTACTAGCGTGCGTTCGAGCAGCGCTCTGATCGTGAGGGAAATGCATATTGGATACAATATTATTACGTCACAAGTTTCTGAAGTGTCAACTACTATGAAATACAGTGATAACATACCTTTAATAATGATTAACAAGAAAATTCAAACTTAAAACAATAATTTGAATGTCTTTAATTAGCTTTCAACTCAAAATCAGATATATTTTACAATGCTACACAAGAATGGCACCAACGACGTCATTAACAAAGCTTGCTACGAGACTTGGGTATACTAATCAGAAACAAATCGCCACAATGGTTAAGTGCGCCGAGAAGCATGACAATGACTTTGTAAACAAATCGCCGACGCTAAATAGGTCGCCGTCGATGTGCATCGATGAGCTTCCAATTTAATTGCCAGTTTTGTGTTATTGTTTGTTAGTTTTTTGGGGGGGAAAAATTATCATTTTTCATGATAATATAAAGCATAGTATTGGATGTAGTTTTTTCAGAGTTATCAAGAGGATTCTTACTTTATATTATTACAAATTCAGATATTTCGGCACACATTGAAATATCTGAATTTGTAATAATATAAAGTAAGAATCCTCTTGATAACTCTGAAAAAACTACATCCAATATCTTAATAACCTGAGGAAAAGTTAATAATGACTCTTAAGTCGTACATAAAGCATAGTGTTATATACAGCCACAGACAAATTATACAATACTCCTAATGTTGAAAACAAATGAATCGATTTTCACAAATTGAGGGTCGCTATGTGACAGATGAGGCCATCTGCGGGTGGCCAGTGGAACTAGTGTTTCACCAAACATGTCGTTGTACCGCGGGAAGGTCAAATACAGCAGTTGCTACTGGAACGTCCTGTCTCACTGGTGACGGCGGCGATTATGTCCACGCGTAGTGAGGGGCATCGCGCCGTGGCGCTGAACAAGTTCTTTGGTGAGGAGGTATCTCCGACAGCATGGAGAAGTTTCAAAGATCATTTTCTTTTGGTGAAGCAGGCGAATATCGCGCGCGGAGTGGCAGTGTGGCAGGAGGCGACGTACCGAAGTGTGAAACTGCGCCTGTGTCTCATCGGAGCCCCGGCCGAATTCGTCCGCGAGGAGGCGGCCCAGGATTCCAAATGGGTGCAAAACGACGAGGAGATTTTGGATCGTCTGGAACGTCGGTATGTCACAACCGAAGCCATTGAGGTGAGAATCATCAGGTTTGAGGAGGCTCGACAGGGTCAGGAGGAGAGTCATGCTGATTTTCTCACTAGGCTGCAACGGCTGGCTGGAGATGCATTTGCAAGCGAGTCAGCTGATGTCAGGCGGAAGCGTGTTGTTTGGCGATTTTTGGACGGATTAATTGATCGGGATGTACGGGAAAGACTAATCCGTGAACGCTGGATGAAGGATGAGCACAACGCCAAGGAGTATGACGATATTCTCAAGATTGCAGAGACTGCAAGGACGTCGAAGCAGGCAGCGGCGCTCACTGGAAACCGTCACCTGGTCGGCGGGACTTGCGCTGCCGCTCAGTTCCAGACGGCCGCGGCCGCGGCCCCGCCCCCGGTCGCCCCTTCCCCCTCGCTGGCAGCGAGGGCAGGGTCAGCTGGGGTCGGCCGGTCCGACCGCCCGCGGCTAGGTCAGGTCAGTTGCCGGCTCGGCAGTACGGGCCGCGTGCCACGGCAGTGAGGGGTGGTCGGTCCGTTGGCTCCGTTGGAAGGTGCTATTATTGCAACGTTCCTCATCAGGGAGGCTGGTACCGATGCCGTAGGCGTTTCGCGGAGAACCCAGCGTGGTCGCCGCGTCGGGAAAGTGCAGTTGCACCCGCCGTTTTCAACGAGCAGCAAGGTGAGCAGGATTTTTACTGAGCCGTCCCCCAGGCGCAAAACCCGGGGTGGGACCGAGTGAGCCGGGTACATCAGATGTGCGATGCTGGTCCCGACAAATACCAGAGGTTCGATTTGTTTTTGCAAGTTGTAATGCGACGTTTTCTGACATGCCCAGCCAGTCGGTTCGAGAGAATGTGTCTCGCATGCTCACTACTGCGCCATATGTGTCTGTCGAATGGAGTGAGGGAGTTTCTGGCCGTGCAATGGTAGATACGGGTGCTGATTGGTCACTAATTGCAGACGAAGAGCTGACTGCTCGGGAGCGGTTGGCAATTCGCCCATCAAGTGTGCGTGGTCGGGGCGTGAGCAGCGAAAGCATTCCAGTGCTAGGTGAGGTATGGCGCACCGTAAGAATAGGTGGCATCACTGTCCAAGGTCAGCGGTTTGTTGTTGTACGCGGGCTTGTCGTTCCAGCCATACTGGGCATTGATTTTTGGTCTCGTCTTGGCAGCATGAAGCTGAACCTTCAGACACGCCGGCTGCTGCTGGAGGAGAGGGGCGTGGAACTCGAGCGGTTCAGCGCGTCCCAGCCTCGGGGCGCGAGTCGGTGGTTCGACCTCAAGCTCCGACGCGACATCACGGTGCCACCGGCAACCGAGGCGCTCGTTCCCGTCGGGCGCAGTGAGCTGAAGCCAGGTGAGGAGTACCTGCTGGAGCCGGTAGGGGGCGAAGAGTCGCCAGTCTGTGCTGCCTCTTGTGTGATACGGCCGACAGATGATGACACAGTGTGGGTGAAGGTGGCCAATGTCAGCTCAAATGACGAAGTTCTGAGAAGAGGTGAAGTAGTAGCAAGCGCAAGTGCAGAGTTTACGCTGGAGGGTGTATGGAATCGGGGGCCAAACGAAACGCAAAATGAAATGAAAATCAACGTTGGTTCAGATCTGTCGGAGGCCCAACGGGTTGACATGAATCATCTGGTCTCGGAATTCAGTGACGTTTTTTTACACAGGTGGAGAGCTGCCGATCGTGCGCGTCAACGTCGAACACAGGATTAATGTCGTCCCCGTCACCCGTCCAGTCGCATCCCGTCCCAGGCGCCTGTCCCCACGCCTGGAGGACGAGGTGCGGAAAGAGATGCAGCAGCTGGAGGCCATGGGCGTCATCAGACAGTCACACATCCCGTGGGCCGCGCCCGTGGTGTGTGCGAGGCGCAAAGACGGACGTCTTCGCCTGGCCATTGACTATCGCCGAGTGAACGCGAGGTCGGCTGCATCAACCCTGCACCCGATACCGCTGATGGAGGATCTGTTGGACAGACTCGGTAATGCCAAATTCTTTTCAGTTCTGGACGCGAAGTGGGGTTATCATCAGTTGCCTCTAAATCCGTCCGACAGTGAGGTAACAGCCTTCGTAGTTCTGTGGGGACAGTATGAGTGGGCGGAACGGACGCCTTTCGGTTTGCATGGGGCAGGATTTTCCTTTCAGAGGATGATGTCCGCCGTTTTAGGAGAGTCCAACTTCACTGAGGCTCTCTGCTACTTAGATGATGTGTTAGTCTGGGGAGAGACTTGGGAACAGCATCAGAGACGATTGCGTTCCGTCCTTGGGAAAGTTCGCGAGGCTGGTCTAGCCCTGTCACCTCAAAAATGTCAGTTTGGTACGAAGACGGTGGAATACCTGGGCACAGTCATCAGGAACGGGCGGATCAGCATGAGTGAGGCCCGGGTTCAGCAGCTCAGAAGCCTGACTCCTCCCCGAGATGTGCATGAACTGCGCCGAGCACTGGGTTCATTTGCGTATGTCCAGAGATGGATCCCGGGAGTCGCCGCCACAGCCCGGTCCTTGTATGACGCTCTTGACAGGGATGGCCGACAGAAGCTGCACTGGACCGAGGAGATGAAGGTGGCGTTCCACAAGCTGAAGCAGCAGGTGTCTGACGCGGTGGCGCTGTACTTACCAGATTTCGGTAAGCCGTTCACCCTGGTAACTGACGCGAGCGATGTCGGCTCTGGCGCGATGCTGGCCAACAAAGACGGTCAGCACCTGAAACCCGTCGGATTTTTCCATCATGCGTTGTCGCAGCACGAAAAGAAGTACAGTACCACAGAAAAGCCGACCAGGTGACGGTTTCCAGTGAGCGCCGCTGCCTGCTTCGACGTCATTTGACAATTGGACGGGACGGCATCCTGTGCTACATGTTCAATGGTGGGCGCAAATTGCTGCCAGTAATCCCCCGTAACATGAGGGCTGAAGCATTGCGTCTGATTCACGATGCGCCGCTCAGTGGTCACATGGGGCGAGATAGAACATGGAAGAGGGCACGGGATAACTTCTGGTGGCCTAACATGAAGCAGGACGTGTACACATATGTCAGCGGTTGCGAAATGTGTGGTCAAAACGAACTACCAAAAAAGCCAGGACGTGCTCCATTGCAACACACTGACATTCCAAACAGACCGCTCGCACAACTGCAGGTTGATTTTGTGGGTCCGTTTCCTCAGACAGACTGTCATCCGTTCCGCTACGTTCTGCAGGTGCAGGACGTCTTCAGCCGCTACCTGATGCTGCTGCCGGCGGAGAACAACACAGCCGAGACGGCGGCCAGACTCGTCCACGATCGCTGGATCTGTACGTTCGATGTACCGCTGGTGATCACGTCTGACAGGGGTCCACATTTCGCAGCAGAGACGTTCCGGGCTATGTGTCGCCGAATTGGGTGCGTCACCTCATGGGCGCACCACTGCACGCACAGAGTCAGGGGCAGGTGGAGCGTCAGAACCAGCTGATCGCGAACTTGCGCTGTGTGTGCTGCAATGATTTGCGAGTATGGCCAGACAAAATCTATCAGTTGCAGTTCAGCCACAACACATCAGTCAACTCTGCCACCGAGTTCTCTCCGTTCGAGCTGCTGTTCGCCAGACCGGCCCGTCGCCCCGAGTCTGTCGGCTGCGAGTCTGTCGGCGGACCGGTACCGGTCCAGGCTGCCGACGGGTCCAGCTGTGAGGTGATTGAACGACGACGTCTGCTCGATGAATTGCACCGCGAGGCGCAAGTAAGTGTGCATAATGTCCAAAAGGTACGTGTGCAGCGTAGCGTCGCCCGGGCCAGGGGACAGCCGTTTGAAGTCGGTGATCTGGTTAGGTTACGTCTGACTCCTGCAGAGCGTAGCCGGAAGGGTGGAAAGATGTCGCCAGTTCTCTCTCCGATACATAAAGTGGTCGAGGTACTGCGAGGCGGGTGGACGTACCGCGTGTCCCGACTTCGTGGTACGGGGAGGAGAAGAGCCGACGTTAAAGTCCGTCATTGCAACGACCTTGTACGTCCCGCAGCTATCGCCGACGAGGCCCTCCGGCGAGACTCCCGCACGGAGACGACGCCGTCTACTGGGAGGAACTCCGAGTCTGTTTCGGACGGCGAGGACAGCGGCACCGACAGCGAGGGCCAAGACTACCAGGAGCCGGCGGGGAGCAGCTCTCGCCCCCGACGTGTCTGTGGCCCGCCAGCGCGTTTAGTGATCGATCCCAGTCGAAAGCGTTACGAAGAAACTTAACGTGGGGAGTGTGACAGATGAGGCCATCTGTGGGTGGCCAGTGGAACTAGTGTTTCACCAAACATGTCGTTGTACCGCGGGAAGGTCAAATACAGCAGTTGCTACTGGAACGTCCTGTCTCAGCAACCACTAACTATGCCGCCGTTGATGTGCATCGATGAGCTTCATATTTTATTGCCACTTTTTCCAATCGCTGTTAGTTTTAGAAGATCGCCAGGCATATAATCACAACAAGCAGAATGCACAATATATTTTCCACTCCATTGCGTAAAAAAACAATACGGGAAAAGCCCGCAGTTTGATGAGGACCACAAGTACTTGCAAGTACCGGTCGTTAAAAGTGTGGAACGCTTATCAACTTTAACTTGAAATATCTTTCGGTAGGAAAGTTTTCATGCAAAATCTGATGAATTTACAATATAGTTTGGTCTCGTCTGGCGATTTCAAGTGCTAACTCCATTTTTGTGGAAAAGGTCATTATTTCCCTTTAAGCAATTTAATTTATAATTTGCAAAATGGGTCTAGGCTAGTCCCGGCGCTGATTGGCTGGCAGCCACTTCAAGATTGTTGGTCCTGGAAGTGTGACCTGTATTTCTTGAGCCTTGACGAGTACGATGTAAACAACAGCCAACGGAATAGATTGCGGTCCAAGTTGAAGTTCTTCACGTTGTTTGAAGTCTCAGTTATGGATTTATTTTTAAAATAAATATTGAGCTATCGCAAAGCCTCGTACTCGTCATGGTGTTGTGTGGGAGAAGACAGAGTTACACAATGTTTGTATTTAAATCGCCAGAATTGTCTGGAAACGATTGTGCCATATGTTTGCAGCTAAAGGTTTTATCTATAGCTCTCTATAGCTCAATAATGATGTCATCATCCCAAATTTAAGAACATAATTTGTAGAAAGTTAAGTGACTTTTCGAGATAAAAAATATAACGATCGTTTTCAGCAGCACTTACTTCACATTTTCAACTACAACCAGCGTATATTTGACAACTTTCAGAAAGATGAAACATACCCTTTAACTGTTTATCAGATGAAAAGACTCATTCTAAGTTAGAAGAAATCACAGATGGACTTAACCCGCGCACTGCAGGGGGTTGATTTCCGCCCCCCGGTTTTTCGCAGATAGCGAAAAAACGGCAGCGCGCAGCGCCGCCGGGTTTTGGCACACCTGTTAGGACATCAATTGCGCATTCGTTGAAGAAAAAAAATAACATCGGGTCATCTCAGGTCAGGTCACCAGACCAGGTCAAGTGCCCCACCTCCAAAAATGTTTGCAGTTGTGCCAAAGCCAGAGTTTCTGACCGATCAGTATGAAACTTACAGGGTGTCATCAGGGCATAAGTACTTACAATTCGTATATCTCGGAATTTTGATATTGGTGACCTAAGGTCAGGTCAATTTCGTCACCTCCCATGATAAGTTAATGGGGAAATATTTAAATGCTTCTTATTTCAAGATTATGCAGGATATTAGTCCAATTACTTCTGGATCATGTTATTATAGGATATTCTTGATGATCCAAGTGTAAGTTTTATTCAGTGACTCCTATGGGGTCATTTGAGGTCATCTGTGGTCACTATCACTTGTGTGTCAATAACTCCCGACATAATGAAGATAGAGAAGTAAAACAGACAGCAATGTGTTTGTCTCATCGAGACACGTCTCCCTATACGGAACATGACCTACTTGGGTCTTGACCTCAGGTCAAGGTCACGAGACCTGATGTAAAATTTTGAAGTTTACCTAACAAGGTCACCAAGTATATCATTCGAAGCGCCTTGACGAGATAAACACAATGGCGTAAACAGTCTTCCGTTATCTTTATTGTTTGTTTGTTGGGGCTTAAGGGCGCGACGACTGCATGGTCAATTTGCGCCCATAACAGTTAACTACTTACTGATGCGAAAATATCACAGGGAAGTCAATGCTACGGACGAAGGAAAAGAGACCACCGGACTGGATCCATTGGGAATCATCATCAAGAAGATGACACAGCGTCACGGTTGGCATGACCTGGCCGAGATACCTTGAACGCTTTCTAGCATACCGTGGGCAGGCGAGCAAGACAATGCGCCACAGTGAGAGGCTCGTTGCATCTAGGACACATGGGCCTGTCACTGCCACAAAGCAAGTACCCGTGTGTAGCGTACGTGTGGCCAATCCGCAGTCTGCACAGTGTAACCTCCTCGCGCCTGTTTCTCCGTGAACTTGATGGCCACTGTCTAAGAACCGGTTTGACCGGTCTGAGCTTATTGCTCGCTTGTGTCCCACGTACGCTGTCACTGGTCTTGTAAAAAAGCACCAGCAGCTGGGTAAAAATCTTGTGCTGGAAGCAGGAGGCGCCTCGTGCAGGGTGCCGATGCTGCTCGTTTCGCTGCAGCGTCAGCAAGCTCGTTCCCTGCAATGCCCACGTGACTGGGTACTCAACAGAACTTCACCGATTTCCCTGCCCGGTCTAAGGACGTAAGTCGTGCTAAAATGTCCTGTATAAGGGGACTGCTTGGATGGAGCGATCTAAAGGCCAGAAGGCTACTTAAGGAGTCTGCTAAAATGAGGTGTAAAGCCTCATCGCTCACTTCAATAAAGCATAAAGCTTTGGTTATTGCGACTAGTTCTGACGTGTAGACTGAAGAATGACATGGAAGCGAGAAAGAGCGAGTATCGTGGCCGCAAACAAATGCGCAGCCTACACCTTCGGGTGTCTTGGATCCGTCCGTGTATGTAAAAGTGCGACCTTCGCAAGAAGCCAAGTGCTCCATGGCCCGAGACCTGGACTCAGACGGGTGGACATCTCCCTTTTTAAGTTCGGACAGTGATATGTCGATTTGAGGACGGATACACGTCCATGGCGGCGAGGGCGGGATATCTACACGTATCACGTCACGCAAGGACAAGCCGCTTCTCGCAAACAGATCCTGCATCCGTGAGCAGAAGGGTGCCGATCGCTGTGGCGTGCCTTCGAAAAACGAGAGAATGCCTCTCGATAAAACATAGGGGTACGTAGGATGCATGGGAAACTGGCGGAGCTTCAATGCATATCTCATGCCGAGCATCTGCCTGCGCAGAGAGAGAGGGGCTTCGTGCGTCTCCGCCAGGAGGCTGGTTGCTGGCGAGGTGCGAAAAGCGCCCGTAACGACACGCAGTGATGTATGGTGTATTGTATCCAGTGCTCGCTTATTTGACTCGCTTGCACTGTCGTATATAAAACACGCATAGTCCAGTTTGAAGCGAATTATGGACCGATAAAGCAGCAAAAGCGTGCTACGATCTGCACCGTATGAAGTCCGCGAGACGCATCTTAAAATGTTCAGGGCTTTAAAACATCTCTCCCGAAGCACTTTAAAATGTTCCTTATACGTCAGCTTTCTGTCAAAAAATATGCCCAGAAACCTCGCTACCAGCTGTGTTGGGATCGGCTGACTGTACAGTCGAATCCCTAGGTTGGGGTCAGGGCAACAGCGGCGACAAAAGCGCACAGCAACAGTTTTTGTTGTTGAAAAGCGAAGGCTGTTCTCCGTACTCCACCTCTCCAGGCGTGTGACAGCTAGCTGCAGCTGTCGAGAGACTAAACGAGCGCTGGAAGCAGAGTACCATATCGCGAAGTCATCTACGAAAAGAGATCGCCCGACCGCCACCGGGAGCTTGTCTCCTATGTCATTAATCATGACGGCAAACAACGCCACACTAAGTAAACCTCCCTGAAGAACTCCGTTCTCTTGTGCAAAACTGTTGGAAAGATGATTTCCCACACGGACTCGAAAGTGGCGGCGAGATACAAAGTGTTGTATAAAGCGGCCCATACGACCTCGAATGCCATAATTATACAGTTTTCTAAGAACGACATGACGCAATACAGTGTCATAGGCTGCCTCTATATAAAAAAAAAATATTGCTCCAAGGTGCTTCTTTTCGTTAAAACAGGCACGGGCTTCCGTGTCTAAGGTTAAAATGTGGTCAACTGCGCTACGATTTTTCCTAAACCCACACTGAGCGTTTGTAAAAACGCTGTTATGTTCTAAAAACCAACTAAGACGTGCGTTCACCATCCTTTCCATCAGCTTACACAGGGATGAAGTAAGTGAGATGGGCCGATAGTGGAGAGGGTCTAGACCCGACTTACCAGGTTTTAAAATGGGTATTACGGTGGCTTCTCGCCAAGCAACAGGGAAAGCGCCCGTCTCCCACAGCAAGTTGAACGTCGCTAGCAGCGCCTCATGGGCAGCTGCAGGGAGATGCCGAAGCATGTCGTTGTGGATGGAGTCAGGACCCTCCGCCACACTTCGCAGTGAATGTATGGCGGAGGTCACTCCGGCCAAGGTAAAAGGCTCGTTGTAAACACTGTGCTGGGTAGTGGATAAGTCACAGCACCTGGTTGTTGTCGAGCCCACCGGTGTGCGGACTGCCGTTCCGTGTGCCCGCCCCGACATCGCTCAGAGAGTGCCGTTATCTTTATTAAGTAAAAAAGTTAATAGCGAAAAACGATTTTGCAACAAAAAAAAACAGCATTTTCCCCTTTTTTGACCTCTGAAGCCTCAAATGTTGACCTCATATATTGAGATCAAATTTGAGGCCACCTTGTCGATTGCAAATTTAACTGGCTGGCGATCGCTTTTTCCGTTTGTTTCGAACTAGCATAGTTTCCGATACATGGGAATTTCTGGAGCGAAGTCCTAAAACAGGAAGAAAAAAAACTGGCAAATTTGACCTTCGATGCCCTCTGGTGACCTCAATTTTGACCTGACCTAAATAAAATACCGAAATACTTTCGATAGAACTTGTATCAAGCTATCAAATGCCGTTTTCCGCTTGTCGCTACGTAGCGTGGTTTTCGAGATTTAACGGGGGTGGGGCGGACATCCCCCCCCCCTGCAGTTCGTGTTCGGTGCAAACCCCTGCAGTGCGCGGGTTAAAAGCATATAATGAGTGATAAGTCAGTCATTTGTTGCTGTTCCATATCCGATACAGGCAATGTCCATGCTTTTGATGAGCAAAAGGAAAGCAATACAATTGTCGAATTCAATCCAAAAGCTTATCCACATTTATGCTATAGGTGATATCGGAGGCCGGAACATTCGTTTTTTGTTTACCTCCACCTATTAATAGGTGACCAGGAGTACCCCCCCCCCCCCCCATCCCCCGCCCTCGATCCCAACGACGCACGACACCTTACGTTAAAACCAGAGAACAACAGAGAAAATGTCGCGGCACTCCCAGCTAAGAAATGGAAACAAACATATGAAGAAGCATATGAGGCATATGAAGAGAGGCAGTTTGGGTGTTAGATGTGGTGATATAAAAGAAGGCGGAAAGTGTCATTGTTGACAGCAACAGCAAATGACTGCCCCCCCCCCCCCCCCCACTACGTCACAGGATAACCGCCATTCATCACCGCCATTCAATCGCTGTGTTAGTAAAGGGGATATCAGTCATACAGGGCGGAGGACAAAGTCTGGTCTATTTTCAAGCGTTTCTTGCTGGTACTTCGTGGACTCTACTCAGCTAAGCGTAGCTTGTTGCTAAGTAGGGATCCCGAAGCCAGCACCAATGAATGGGTATATACATAATGATGCCATATAATATATCCTGTATTATATAGCAGGAAATGATAATGGATCGTGTGTGGATAATATATGACAGGAGAGGTGATTATGATATATAGGACAAATATGAAATCCGAGAATATTTCCCATTGTTCTTATGCAATAAACATGAAAGGTGATACACTCTGTACCGGTAAGTAAATTATGTGTATGCGGACAACAAGAGCTGTAACATAGTACTATTCTTGGGAAGTGTTACATATTATTATTATTGTATGATTGTAATCACGTATATTATTATTACTATGTCAAGTTGACAAGTGCTTCTTACATATTGTAAGAATAAACCAAATGTTTGAAAACAATACTTTGTATAATAGTCTTAGATGTTGGCATTTATTCCATAACTTAGGGCCAAGGCTACTGGTGATTAATAGATAGAATCGCTTTGCTTGTTTCCGACAAGAAAAACAACTTACCTGGTAGTATATATTCTGGGGATGCATTTTGGCCAGTATACAAAATGTCATCCGCCATCTTGCAATCCTCTGAAAAGAGCAGAAGTGCACGTAAGAATCACAATATACAGAAATACATTTTACTTTTCAAATGTCAGGATTTATTGTGAAAATATTTACTTCTTATTTGCGTTTTGTTTCTTCTCTAACCATACATGCAAATCTGGTTCATGAGTTTTAATTGTTTCAAACGTTATTCTGAGCATAATTAATTACAGAAAGTATAATGAAGTGTTGTAACCTCATGCTCATATTAGCATCAAATAACAAAAGAAAATCAAAAATATATTTTCGGCTATCCTCTGAAAAGAGCAGAAGTTCACGTAAGAATCACAATATCCAGCAATACATTTTACTTTTCAAATGTCAGGATTTATTGTGAAAATATTTACTTCTTATTTGCGTTTTGTTTCTTCTCTAACCATACATGCAAATCTGGTTCATGAGTTTCAATTGTTTCAAACGTTATTCTGAGCATAATTAATTACAAAAAGTATAATGAAGTGTAACCTCATGCTCATATTAGTATCAAATAACAAAAGAAAAGAAAAAATATATATTTTCGGCTATGAGCCTTCTTCAGTGGATAATCATCCACTGAAGAAGGTTCATGGCCGAAAATATATTTCGGATTTTCTTTTGTTATTTGATACTAATATGAGCATGAGGTTAACCTTCATTATACTTTTGCATACATGCAAACGTTGAATTGGCATGCTTCATTGATAGTCCGTTAGGAGATAGTAGAATATGTCACGTGATATCACGGAACTGCGTATAGATAGCCCTTTGGAGAGAACAATCAGGAATTTCAGCTGTTGTAATGGGTCAAACGACATGTCTTATTGGACACAAGTCGCTATCTTGTGTTTTACACCTGAGACGTCAATTTGTTTCCGCCGTCAGTGTCGGATGTCAAGCGAGTGCACGTGCGGAAATTTAACGCAAGTGCGCCAGTTTATTCGAGTTTGCACCGCTTCCTTCACGAGGCATTTTGGAAGCATTTTGAAGCTTCATTTTGAAAGTAAAAGGTTCTGAAATTTACGGAAAAAAAAATATTGCGGCCACCATATTGTGAACCGATGGCGGATCCAGCCGTCGTTTTTTTCTGGGGGGGGGGGGGGGGGGCAAATCGGTGGGAGGCACTGGCGGATCCAGCCACTCTCCGTAGGGGACTTTTTTGTGGCAAAAAGGCACCCCATTTGTTTTTATCCGCGGATTTGGACCGGTCACCTTATTTTGGTATTCGAGCTCAAGAAATTCACTTCAAAATCCAAAAATGTGGATTTGGGGGGGGGGGGAGGGGGGTCAAAACCAGCAATTTTGGAAATAAGAGATAGCCATTTTGAAGAGAATGTCATTTCCTTTCTTTTGACGTTTTATTTGCAATTTTCTTCAAAAATCTATTTTCTACAATTTGTGAAACATTTATCGTTTTTCCACCAAAAATCGCATGACATGGCGTCATTAAACCGTCATTATCTCCCAAAATACTAAATAAATTTAATTGAAAGTTGGTGAGAAGACTTCAAGGGATTATACGGGTTTCCGTCCTGAAAGGAAATGCACTCTTTTGTACTTGTATGAGCTTTAAACACGTTTAAAACATATACCATGGACCTCAATGCTCATTTAGTCCATTATTTCAGCAATTATCAGCGTTAAGACTGGCGTTTTTCGAGACTTGTATCAGATAACGAGTACTTGATCGGCATTACTGTCCATCACTTTCTTATCTTATAATCTGCATCAAATTCGATGGTACAGTAATATGCGCAGCCGAGACAAAATAGCGGTTATAAATTCAGAAGCAAGCTGCCGCAAGAGGGTTTATTTACTGTTTACTCAAGTACGTTCACTATAAAAAAATAAAATAAAAGTCACGTGACCATGAAGAGAAAAATCCAAGATGGAGGCCAATCTGCCCAAGGACGCTTCTCCCGAACGGCCACCCCATATTAATATAAATGAATTGAATTAAGCTTACCTTTACATGAAGGTAAGCCTGAAATTGTGAAATTGTGTGAAATTCCTATGTAAACATATCGCCTTGATGTAAACCACTTTGGCATACGTGATAATTATTGCGCTCTTTGCCATCTGGATGACGATTGTAGGAGTTACTAAATTAAAGACGCTCTAAGCCAGGCAAGTAATGCCATCCGTTGTTTCGTTTTTCATCAATTTTAGAGCCTTGAATTATCTGCAAGTCCTACACCGGATCACAAAAAGATTATTCATTTCAGTTCTTACGGGACTCTTTATTACCATATACTGTTCGTTCGTTTTTGTGTGGGTTTTTTCCTTGCGGCGTTTAACGTTGAAAATTTGGTGGTGGCGTATGAATTTTTTGGCATGCAAATTCATGACAAATAACGAATTTCATAGAGAAAAAAAAACTAGGTAACTGCTGCTGTCGTTGGAAAAAACAAGTTTATTTTATCATATATTGCTTATTGTAACTCAAATATTCTGGGAAAACCCGTATAATCCCTTTAAGACTTGATGCAGGATAAGGTACTGAAAGTTTCACTTTGATATCTATCATAGTTTTCAGGTTATTGAGAAAATCAGGGAGGGGGCATATACATCTAATAAGGTTTGAGCTAGAAGTACCTATCTCAATCTAGGTACCTACCTAAAGTTTGTTTTATTTTGATTGCACAATTGCCATTGGGACCAGAAGCGTCGTCACGGATTTTTGAGTGGGGGGGGGGGGGGGGGAGGGAGAGAAGTGCCGAATGAGCCATCAGTACGGTTCGCGACAATGTGAAGGAAAATCAGTTTTTACCTTATAATTTGTACTTAGGAACGCAATTTTTAGTACCGGCTTATTTCCCCCCCAATTTAAAACTATAATAGGTGGGAGATGAAAAACAATAACATCTTCGGAAATCTTCATGGTATATTGTTCAAACGACTCTATATACGATAGGCACTGCCAGGCGATTCGCTCCTCGCTGCTTTGGGATACATATCTGATTAATTTGTGTTACATAGAAAGCTATTTCATACTAATTATAAGAAGTGGCAGCCACCTGTCCGTCTGTTCGTTCGGATGTCATCCAATTGCTTAATAACTCGGCGCACCTTGCAGTCAAAACCGCGAAATTTGGCATGTTAGTGGGGATGTAAGGTCGCACTATCGTAGGCAAATTTCGTGTCGATCCATCAACGAAATAGACTGCAATTCTAATGATTCTTAATATGCCGTGAATATCAGAATTTAAATGCTCCACCCGGCTGCCACTGGACTGGCTTTTTGCTTTCGGAAGACACTGGCTTGGTGGTCATGGGGGGTCCGAGTCAGGGAGGGGTTTGAGATATTCAGGGGGTCGGTGGCTTGCCAAAACGGATGCGGAAACTACCTCGGTTTCCAAACTTTGAACGCATTTGGGCAGAACTTGAACGAAATGGCTGCCATATTTTATTTGATAAATTTAGTCCGAAGCTTTTGAATGGATGTATCTCCTAGGTCGGGACCCGGCATAAACAGTTTGATTACCGAGCGAAGCGAGGTCTTCCGTCAACTAGGGGATACAATCAACGTATGAGCGGCCCGATCGAAGCCATGGTTTTCAGAAGCTCATTTCTTCGCAGCTATTCGGTCGAAGTGACTGAAAACTTGCGCACAAAAAAACGTTCATCTCCTACGGCGACGCCCTTGATTGGGACCTTCGTGAGAATTACACGATAATTTTGTACACACCGCTGTCACGCGTCCCGAGAAGTTATTTCCACAAAAGCAACGCGTCATTTTTGACAACCATTTGCGCCGAAATAAAGTGTAGATTGGATTCCAAATTGATACCATATGAAGTGTTACTACATGTCAAAACACGTTTGTTCAAGCTTCAGTTCCGACTGGCAGCTTGCTGGCCGCTATTTTCTCGTCCAGCTGAGGTTTTTAAGCCCTGATTTGATGGTAAGAGCCGTTTTCCAAAATGTTCCAGTTTTTCACTGTGGATAACTGGATTTTGACAGCTGCAACGCCAATTTTTACAGTAAATTGTTAACGTTTTGGGGGGCAAAAGACATGTTGGCCCACCTTCCAGGCTTTTTGGGGGGCATTGCCTGGTTGCCCCCCCCCCTGGATCCACCAGTGTTGTGAAGATCCGCCACCGCGAACTCGGGGATCTCGCTCTGCCTCAGGAAATGTTTCGTTTACGTTTCTATGAACGACCCTTTCGGGAAATAATCGGCGGAAGACCGTGAAATTTCGCTCACCAAACGCACACAAGGTGCATTCGGTGGACATCGAAATGCAAAGTGGAGGAGGACGTCGAAATAAGAAGCTTTAAGCAATTTGGAAATAAAACTACATCAGCTAGCGTCTAAACCAGCCACCGTGAATTACATCTACACCAGCGTATGGCATCGAACACCCTACTTGTGTACCGGAACATCTAAAATGGGAATGTGCTGTTTCACTCTTTCTCAAAGCGGAATTTTATGTTTGCAAGGTTACTGTTAAAGGGAAATAATGACCTTTTTCCACAAAAAAAAATGGAGTTAGCACTTAAAATCGCCAGATGAGACCAAAAGATATTGTAAATTCATCACATTTTGCATGAAAACTTTCCTACCGAAAGATATTTCAAGTTAAAGTTGATAAGCGTTCCACACTTTTAACGACCGGTACTTGCAAGTACTTTTGGTCCTCATCAAACTGCAGGCTTTTCCCGTATTGTTTTTTTACGCAATGGAGTGGAAAATATATTGTGCGTTCTGCTTGTTGTGATTATATGCCCGGCGATCTTCTAAAACTAACAGCGATTGGAAAAAGTGGCAATAAAATCGGAAGCTCATCGATGCACATCAACGGCGGCATAGTTAGTGGTTGCGACCCTCAATTTTTGAAAATCGATTCATTTGTTTTCAACATTAGGAGTATTGTATAATTTGTCTGTGGCTGTATATAACACTAGGCTTTATATTATCATGAAAAATAAAAACATTCACCAAAAATCTAACAAACAATAACACAAAACTGGCAATTTAATCGGAAGCTCATCGATGCACATCGACGGCGACCTATTTAGCGTCGGCGATTTGTTTACAAAGTCATTGTCATGCTTCTCGGCGCACTTTACCATTGTGGCGAGTTGTTCCTGATTAGTATACCCAAGTCCCGTAGCAGGCTTTGTTAATAACGTCACTGGTGCCATTCTTGTGTAGCATTGCAAAATATATCTGATTTTGAGTTGAAAGCTAATTAAAGACTTATTCAAATTATTGTTTTTAAGTTTGAATTTTCTTGTTAATCATTATTAAAGGTATTTTATCACTGTATTTCATAGTAGTTGACACTTCAGAAACTTGTGACGTAATAATATTGTATCCAATATGCATTTTCCTCACCTTTTGCTATTGTGGCGCAGTGCCGAGTGCTTTGCAAATACTAGCTTGCCTGGGGTTCAATTCATTCCGCCCATATTTTATTCGAGTTGGTATAGTTTGCATGTTATTGTTATTCATGACTTATACTGATAGTCAGTCATGCATCACGGATGCTTCACGGATTGCTTCACGGATCAGAGCGCTGCTCGAACGCACGCTAGTAGCGCTTTCGTTCTCCATGGCAACCAGGCGTGAGCCAATGAAAAGCCAGAACGTATTCCCTTTCTGGCTTTTGATTGGCTGACGCCTGGTTGTCATGGAGAACGAAAGCGCTACTAGCGCTACTAGCGTGTGTCCGAGCATCGCTCAGTTTGATCGGAAACGTCACAGAGCCTCCAAAAATGCCGCATTCGATGTAAACAATGGTAGGGAAGGACGAATTTGTCAATGACCTTCATGAAGTACACAAGGTACTTGTTTTGTATTTTTTCCAAACTTACAACTTTGAATTTGGGAATAATTTTATTTAATTCTTAAATTTAAATAAAATAATTTTAAAACCATAACGGTAGCCTAAGAAATTGTTGCTAACAAAATCAAAAGGTCATTATTTCCCTTTAAGCAAACTTATAAATTAACCAGTCAGACAAAAAGGAGACCAAATGAGTAACATATTACACCGTTTGCAAATGAGGGTACCAGAGGGCGTGTTTGCGTAATATATACGAGACGAGTCCCTTCAGGGAATTTTCCCAGAATATTGGGTAAAAAATACTTCGGATATTTATCATTCTTTAAATCTATCGGTAATCTAGGGATATGTTCTCAAGAATATCGCTGAATCTTCTAGACCGTAGCGTATTCAAGAAATGTTGATGACCTCGGACCAGGGGCGTCGCCACCGCGACCGAGGACCTGGGAGGGCCGGATACCACTAGATCGCTTAGGCGCCCAATATTAAAAATAATGTTAGCATTGTCATAATGCCAGAGGCGATCGCAGGGGGGGGGGCATCCGGGCCATGCCCCCCCCCCAACAAACAAACAAACAAAAACAACGATGAAGGGGGCCAACATATCTCCCCCCCGTCACTTGGGGCATAGGTGGGCCCGAAGGGCCCGCCTTGGGCTCCAGGTCAGAATGGGTCCTCTATAGGTCAGACAGGAGGCCAACTGGATGCCAGAATGGCCCCTGGAGGCTAAAGCGAGTCCTCTCGAGGCCAAAGTGAGCCTTCTGAAAGTCGGAGAGGGTCCTCTGGAGGTCAAAATGGGCCCACTGTAGGCCGGAGTGGCTTTCTGGAGGTCAAAGAGGCCCAATGATATCCCGAGGGCCCCCTGGAGGCCAAAGAGGCCCTCTGAGGGTCACATGGGCCCCCTCTGAGGGCCACAGGGGCCCCCTGAGGGCCACAGGGGCCCTCTGAAAGCCAGAGTGGGCTCTCTGCAGGTCAGAATGGGCCCTCTGGAAGCTAGAGGGGCCCACTGGAGGTCAGAGTTGGCCCTCTAGGGGCAGGAGTGGGCCCTCTGAAGGCCAGAGTGGGTCCTCTGGAGGTCACAGTTGTCGCTCTGGAGTCGGAAGTGGGCCCTTTGAAAGCCAGAGTGGACCCTTTGGAGGACGGATTGGGCCTTTTGGAAGCCAGGGGCCCTCTGGAGGCAGAATAAGCCATCTGGAGGCTGGAGTGGGCCCTCTGAAGGTGGAGGCAGCAGTGGGCCCTCTGGAGTTACAAGGCCGGAGTGGGCCCTCTGGAGGTCAAAGTAGGCCATCTGGAGGCCACATTCAGGGGCCCTCTGGAACCTGGAGGTGCCCTTTGGAAGTCACCGTCAGCATGAACCATCTACAAGCGAGAGTGGCCGTCGTGAAGCCAGTGAGGGCCCTCGGAGGTCAGAGTTAGCCTTATGGAGGCAGGAGTGAACCCTCTGGAGGTGGAAGCTGGGGAGCGCCGTCTGAAGGCCAGATTGGGCCGTCTGAAGGTCAGAGTGGGCCCACAGGAAGCCAGATGAGGTATACTAGTATCCAGAGGGGCCCTCTGGAAGCCAGGGGCCCTCTGGAGCCAGAATGGGCCCATCGGAGGTCAGAGTGGGCCTTCTGGAGGTCACAGCGGGCCCTATGGAGGCCAGATGGGGCCTTATGGCTATTGATGTCAGAGTGAGCCCTCTAGAGGCAGGAGTGGAGTCTCTTGAGGTCAGTTTGGGCTTCCTGGAGACCACATGGGGGCCCTCTGGAAGCCAGAGATAGAACTGTGGAGGTCAGAGAGGGCGGGAGGTCAGAGTGGGCCCTCTGGAGGTCAGAGCGGGACCTATGGATGTCAGATGGGCCCAATGTAGTTCAGAGTGGGCTATTACAAATACCATCTCAAACCAGCAAAAGGCCCTGCCGCCGTTTGAAGGCCCTTGCAGGTCGACCGAAGGCCCTTTTAAGCCTAGAAAGGGACTCACAGACCGTCATAAGGCTGTTGTTTGTCTCGTCGAGGCACTTCCAACCGTATTCACGATGACCGGATGGGGCCAAGTTCAAAATGTTGACCTCAGGTCAAGGTATCAACTCAGTAGGTAATGTTGCATATGGGAGACGCATATCAGCAAGCCAAACACAGTAATGCGAGTTGCACGTCTCTATATTCATTATATAAAGAGTCGTTGGCATACAAGTGCTAGTGACCTCAGATGTCCTCAGCTGACCTTGCATAGGTCACTGAGCAACAGTTGCATCAGGGTCAAGAGAGAGCTAACATATCATGATTCTGCAAGAATTGGACTGATCTAGGTATTTCATATTCTCTGAATAGGAAGCATTTGTATATTTTCCCATTGTCTTGTAATGGATAGGTCACGAAATTGACCTGCCCTTTAGTCACCGATATACAAATATCTGAGTTAAACGAATTGTCGATACCTGTGCTCTGATTAACTGCTGAGTTTGAAATCGTTCGATCAACACCCGTCACTTTGGCACGAACGCAACTATTTTTGGAGGTAAGATCACCCGGCGTGACCTGGTGTCCTGACCTAAAATGATCTGAGGTAAAAAAATACACAATATATGGATAATTGATGCCCGAAGACTTATGCCAGTTTTGGTGGCGCTGTACGCCGCCGTTTTCCCGCTATTTCCGAAAACCTCAGGGAGAGTCAAAATGACACACCAGGGCGAAGGTTAATCGGTGGCAGCGTTTTGGCTTAGAAGAAAACCTTGCATCGTGACCTCACGAAAATGCCGGTGGTGATAACTCAGTAACTGTTCCATCAAGGGAGCTGAAACTTGCCACGTGTTTCAGCGCCTCCTATACCCACATAGGTGTATGAACAGGGGGGGGGGGGGGGGGGGGAGGGTCATGGCCCCTCACTTTTCGGCCATTTTTCTCTCTAAAACATTGTCTTTTGGTCGGTGATCTTTTTGGTGTATGCCACAAGGTTCGCCAAGACTAGAAGAACCCGAATCTGCAAATAAATCTTGCATAGATATTTTAGGTTTGGTTTCTCTCAATACGAGATCAAAGTTGCACTGCCCCCTCCCCCCCCCCCCCCCCCCGCACACTTTTCGTGACGTTCCTACGTACCTGTTAAAGGGAATAGTGCACCTTGGTAAAAGTATGTGGAATGATGGAAAAGAGTGTCCTGTTTACGGTTCTGGCATTCGTTTTTGCAAGAATAAAGTACCAATTTGTCATAATTTTCAAAATATTGATATTTATACGTGTGACGTCACAACAATTTTGCGTCACCAAAATGAGTTGTGACGTCATACAGGCGAAAGTATATCCTTGAATAAGAATATGTAAACAACACTACTACCAAGGTACTTGTATAACTACAACAAGACGTA
Source organism: Chirona hameri (assembly GCA_036785665.1). Taxonomy (NCBI): domain Eukaryota; kingdom Metazoa; phylum Arthropoda; class Thecostraca; order Balanomorpha; family Balanidae; genus Chirona; species Chirona hameri. Next base: position 55,492 of record JAXIVJ010004879.1, read on the forward strand.
ACAACCTTTGCTGCTGTTTGCTGGGCAATTTGTGATAATTTGAAGAACAAAATATTAATATGTTTACATGCGTGAAATGTGAATGTTTGCACTATGGCGTTGTATGAGTGGAGTTGGAGTGGCGTTGCGTGAACCTGAAGTCACACCCATAAATGTGCATGTGCATAAATATACATGCTATACCCATAAATGTGTAAAAATGGGTACTGCCTGCGAAAAATTACTTCTTGTGAAAGAAAGACATCTTTGTTTTGCCTCGTTCGTGTTTACTTTATTTGGTAGCATTTTGGTAGCAGTAGGGATAGGGAAAGTGGCGCGTCTGACGCTATTTTGGAGTGATTCACAAGCAATGTAAGTTACAATTTTACATGCAGCGTCGCAGCCTTTGATCCCCTGCTGCCTGCTGGGTGGCAAAGGAGCGCGGGAGTTAATTTCCTTGCATAAGTACCTATGTTGTGTGGAATACGTCTTCTAGTATTAAGTAGGGCAATTAGGTGTTAAAAGAAAATGTCAATGTTCTTCTTTTTGTAGCTGGGGACAAATCGACAAATCGACAAAAAAAAGGTGCAAAATGACACCGTCATGTCACCGATTTTGACCAAAATGTATATATGGGAATTGGGATAACCTGGGTCGCTAAAGCGAGCTGTGAAAGTTGTATTGCAATGCAAGCAAGGTCACGGTGCAGGCCAATCTTTGTCAGCCCATATGGCTGGGAATTTATAAAGCAATACATATGTATTATATGTCATTAGAATGGCAATGAGCTGTTTTATAACATGGTGATTTTTATTTGTTCATTTTCGGAAATGCCCAAATTTAGTAGGTTTTCGAAATTGTACAACTTTTTTAGATACCTTTTCCCAAACGTGTTTCTAATTTTTCGCTTACGTGTAAGGACGCGTCAATTAAGTGCAAAAATAAAATTGAGAGATATTTGCCTACAAATATCGCAAAATTGTCCATTTTACATGCTATTTTATATTTTAAAAAAAATATGTTATTCGCGAATAGCTTTTGACTGAATAAAACTGGAATAGTACGGTAAATGTCATTTTGCTGTTCTCATCAAGACAAGCTCAATGCTCTGCAGCATGACCTCTTTCTGACATTTGATGACCTTGACCTTAAATTTCAAAGTTAGGTTTTAATCTTTTTTAGATACCAAAGCCAAATGTAGTTCCTATTTTTGACTTTCTTATTGTTAATGGGAGATAATCGCCTTTTTCCACACAAAAAATGGAGTTAGCACCTGAAATCGATAGACGAGACCAAAATATATTAATTCATTACATTTTGCATATAACAATTCCCACCGATGGATATTTCAAGTCATAGTTGATAAGCGTTCGACGCTTATAATCAGCAAGTACTCGGTAACGAATTCAGTAAATTAACCTCCCTACGCATTGTTATTTATCATGAAGGTATGCAATATGTTTCCTGCACTCTTATCTTTTGGGAATATGTGCCAAGCGTTTATGAACGATCAACAATCATTTGAAAAGAGTGCATTGAAATCGTCAGTTTAACAGTGGCCTATTACCTTACCTATTTAGTGTCGGCGATTTGTTTATAAGTGCCCATTCAACAACGTTGAACAGATTGATGCAAAAGCGCAAAATGTTGCGCTTTCCAATAGTGGAGGGAAAATACCGATCATTAATTTTCCCAAAACTTCCAACTTTGAATGAGGGAATAATTTTATTTAACTCTTAACCCGGTGTTCGGCGCCACCTTCACCATGCCGGGGGAAGGGAGGGGGGGTAGACGCCCCTCTAACTCGAAAACTAAAAGGGATAGAAAGACGCAGAAAAGGCGTTCGAAAGCTCTCGACAAGCACATTCGAAAGTACTTCAGATATGTTTCCTAAGGTCAATATTGAGGTCACCAGAGGTCATCAAAGGTCAAATTTTCCAGTTTTAGGACTTCCCTCCAGAAACCCACAGATATCACAGGAACTATGATAGCTAGGAACAAACGGAAAAAGCAACGGAATGCTCTTGAAAAAACGCAATCGCGAAGGTGTCCACAGATTTTAGCTCAGGCCAATAGTTTAGGCTCCAGAGCTCATCAAATGTCAAAAAGACGATTGTTTACAAAACAGTTTTTTCACGAATAGCTGTGTACCTAATAACGATAAGGCAATCATGTTGATGCCATCGTGTTTGCCTCGTCAAGGCGCTTCAACTCATTAGTGTTGACCAGGTTAGGTCAACTTAAAATTTGACCTCAGGTCAAGGTCAAGTGGTGACCAAAGTAGGTCATGTTGCACATGGGAAGGCGTGCCTCGACGAGACAAACACTTAAGTGTCGGTTTCACTTCTCTATCATCATTATGTCGAGAGTTATTGACATACAACTATTGGTGACCTGGGATGACCTCGGCTGACCCTGTAGGGGTCACTGAACAAAAATTGCACCTAGGTCATCAAGAATGGCCTATAATAGCATGATCCGGAAGGAATTAGACCGATATCTTGCGTAACCTTGGAATAGGAAGCATTTGCATATTATCCCATTGACTTATAATGGGGATGTCACGAAATTGACCCCACCTTAGGTCGCTAATATAGAAATCAAAGATATACGAATTGTAGATATGTGATATTATGAAATCCTGTAAGTGTAAAACCAATCACCCAAAAAACTGTGACTGTGGTACGATCACAAGTTTATTTTGGAGGTGGGGTGACCTGGTCTGGTGACCTGGTCTGGTGACCTGACCCGAGATGACCCGAGGTATTTTTTGTTTACATAATGTGGGCAATTGATGCCTGAAGAGCTGTGCCAAAAACGGCGGCGCTGCGCAATGCCGTTTTTCCGCTATCCTCGAGAGAAAAAACTGAAGGGGGGGTCTAAACAAAATGACGTTTGCCGTGCCCTTCTAGCTTTATAGTCAAAAGTTATTAGCGAATAACTTCTTATTATTATAGAAAATAGCCTGTAAAATGACAAAATTTGAGATATTTTGAAGATATATTTTATTAAAATTTGAGATATTTTGTGATTCCATCAATTTTATTTGTGCACCTAATTGACACGTGCTTAAACGTAAGACTAGAAGAGTGAAAAATTTAACCCAAGTCCGCAAAAGGGGAAAAATGGGGGGGGTTACCTTTTAGGTAATATGAAGGCCCCCGGGGTCCGGAAGGCCCCCAGTGAAATTAGCCCCCCCCCCCCATATTGGGAGGCTGGATCCGCCAGTGCATCTGGTTGAGCAACCCAACTGGTTGAGCAAAATCTCTACCACTCAGCTTGCCATGGAAGAAGGAGGAGGAAAGATGAGATTCGATGGCAACACTTCTGGCACACTGCTGTGTAGGGTAAACAACTGTAACAGCAGACGCCTCCCTTCATGCTATTGGTGATGTAGATGATACCGGCACACTAAAGAACTTGAATAACATGAGAAGTCTGGTGATATGATGTGTCTGGTGTTGTCTGTTAACCCTATCAGTTGGACCCTGTCCATGCCATCTACATTTAAATCATTCACCCTCCATCCCCATGCACCACTAAACAAATTGCCTACTAAGGAAAGGATAAAACCTTCTTTTGGATGAAGGCGTTGGAGCACATCCTATACAAGACCATGCTATGGGGCTGTTCCAGCACCCTCAACTGGATTAGGTTGAGGCTTCATTCATTTTCTCAACTGGTCATGCCAGTACATCAACTAAAATCAGTTGAGCCTCAACCAACATCAACCGGTTGAGCAAAACCTCCACTGTTCTGAGAGCAGTTGAGGTTGGTGGAGGAAAGTTAATTTTATGATATGGCACACTATTGCTTATTAGTGGAGTGCTGTCCATGCTGCTTACATTGGAATTATCCACCTTACATTTCTGTGCTCTGCTCCACCACTCCTAACAGGCGGGATGACAACCTCTTCCGGTTGAGGGTGCTGGAAAAAGACCCCATCTTAACTCTGACTTAACTTGTGCAAATGTGACACACTCAGCAAACATGAATATTTATATTGTTACAATGCAGTTGATGATGATGATTTGGGTTTTAGGGTGCCTCAACTACTTGGTTATGTAGGGGCAATTAAAATGCAATTTCAAAAGCCAATGATATACTATAGAATATAGATGCTGGAATATAAGTTCTAAGTGATGCACACAAATTAAATTATAATAGATAATATAAAATCTAACATTCCCAAAATACAATACACAAAAACCACCTACATGCACCACCCCTCAGATTTGGGGAGCGACCAGCAAGTTTGGTTTTGGGGTTTTAGGGTGCCACAACTCCAGGGATATGTAGCGCCCAGACCAGCAAGTTGCAAAAGGTTGCGTTCTTTGTACACATTCCTGTGGGGATTCCACAGAATCCTCAGGAATTGGTTGGTGGCTTTTGTCACTGATGGTGGATGTTGCGCATGTCACTGCGACTTGACAAACTGATGGCATGACTTGACTTGACAAACTGATGACAGGGTCTACACATAAGACAATAGCAGTTGGTCCAAAGAGGATATGGTATTTGATCCATTCCATAACTATCAATAACAAAAGAAATGAGAAACCCCCTAAATCTCCTTATTTTCAGGTAAAATAATCTGTTTTACGAAAGTAGCTATATTGACACTGTTTTTCTGCCAACCACCACTTTCTCCAAGTTATTTCAAAATACAAAGTTTGAGTTTGGTGGATTGGTCTGTTTTGGAAAACATGGGCATTGAAGCAACTTGGAACCGCATCATGGAAGAAGTAAATGCAAACATAGAGAAATATGTCATGAATGAAAAACAAGAATGGAAATCACACAGCCCCCTGGTGGAACAATGCTCTGTAGAGGGAAGTTAAAAATAAATATCAAGCTTGGAAAGAATATACAGACAACAAAACACCAGACCGGTACAGGAAGTACAATATCCAGAGGAACAGGATGACACTCAAGATACGGGAAGCAAGGCACAATTATGAAATGAACATCAAAACCAATTTAAACCATGACCCCAAGAGACTATACAGTTACATTAGATCCCAGCAAAAGGCAAGGGCAGTGGTGGGGTCCCTAGAAGATGGAAATGGGAAGTTAACTGGAACTGTCCAGGAGTCAGCAGAAGTTCTGTACTCATTCTTACAGTCTGATCACCAAGGCGGACATTGGAAATGTACTGGCTTTCCCAGAACAAGCCAATCAAAAAGAGTACTCACAGACATTGACATAACCACACAGAAAGTCCTAAAGGCACTGCAAGGGCCAAGGTCTGAACACCAGCAAGGCACCTGGACCTGATGGATTGTCTACCATGGTATTGAAGTCCTGTGCTGACCAGTTAGCAAAACCCATCTGTACCCTGTTCCGGAAGACGGTGGATGCTGGTCAGCTGCCCCATGACTGGAAAAATGCCAGAACCAGGCCCATTTACAAGAAAGGAGCAAGGAAGAAAGCGAGTAGCTATAGGCCAGTAAGTCTCACCAGCCAAGGAGGCAAAGTAATGGAGCACATAATCAAGAGACATGTAGTACAGCATCTAGAAGATAGCAACTTACTCAGCAACACCAGCATGGGTTTATCCAAAATAAATCCTACCAGTCAAACCTGTTAAGAGACACTTCAGACCCTGGATCAAGGACATGGACTTGACGTGCTACACCTAGATTACCAGAAAGCATTTGACTCAGTACTTCACGAGATTGATTGCAAAACTAAATGGATATGGAATGAAGGGGAGGGTACTAAACTGGTTGAAGGACTTCTTCCATGACGGATGTCAACAGGTTGTCATCTGCAACAGTCAGTCCAGCTAGGCTGAAGTAACCAGCGGAGTCCCAAATGGATCCGTCTTAGGCCCAGTGCTATTTCTTATTTATGTTAATAAGCTACCTAGCCTTGTGCAGAGCGCCAGAAAAAAATATTTGCAGATGATACAAAAATGTATGTGACGATACAAGACAGGAGCGATGCACAAAAACTACAACAAGACTTGAACACCCTGGCATGCTGGTCAGATAAGTGGCTACTGAAGTTCAATGCATCTAAATGCAAAGTGATGCACTGTGGGCAGAGCAACCCCAAGGTACTGCACACCATGACACCATGATGGTGATGCAAAACCACTGGAACAAACTTCTCAAGAGCAGAGCCTAGGGGCAGTGGCGTAGCCAAGGGGGGGGGGGGCAAAGGGGCCAAGCCCCCCCCCCCTGGAGGCCAGGCGGGCCCCTCTGGCGACCGAGCGAGGGCCCCCTGGGGCCGAAGGCCCCAGTGTTTTGGATGGTGTCAGGTGCCCGCAAAACGCCTTATGTCGCATAAAGAACGTCCACGAACAAATCTAACACGAATAAATAACAGCATTTAAGAGCTGGTATTTATTTCGAGGGCCTCCAATTCCTTTCGAGGGCCCCTCAGACATTTCGAGGGCCCCTCAGGCATTTCGAGGGCCCCTCAGGAATTTCGAGGGCCCCTCAGGCCAGGCACGTAGCCAGGATTTCGTCCACGGGGTGTGGGGGGGGGGGGGGGGGGGGGGCGGCGCCTCGAAAGGGCCCCTTCCCGAGCGTTAACCCCCCCCCCCAAAAAAAAAAAGATATGAAAAACTCTACGGATTTCGGCCACTTTATTTTGTGAGGTTCAACTTTCCAGGGGTCCTCTAATCTGTCCAGGGGCCCTCTGGTCTGTCCAGGGGCCCTCCAGCCTGCTCAGGGGCCCTTCCGAGCTGGCCAGGGACTGCACTGGCTGCTTTTTCACCCTGCCGACATCCTCAGGGGCCTCTCCGACCTGCACAGGGGTCCTGTGCTGGCCAGAGGCCCATTCGACGTAATCAGGGGCCATCTGACCTGCTCAGGGACCCTTTCGGTCTGGTCAGGGGCCCCTTTGACATGCACAGGGGCCCTTTGAACTTCCCAAGGGCCCTCTGGTCTGCCCAGGAGCCCTCCAGCCTTCTAAGGGGCCCTTCCAACCTGTCAAGAGACTGCGCTTTCTGTTTTGTTGCCTTGTCAACATGCTCAGAGGGCCCTTCGACCTGCCCTGGGGCCCCTCCGTGCTGACTAGGAGCCCATTCGGCATGTTCAGGGGCCCTTTTGGTCTGGCCAGGGGCCCCTCTGACATGCACAGGGGCCCTTTTAACTTCCCAGAGGCCCTCTGGTGCTGGTCTGTCCAGGGGCCCTCCAGCCTGTTCAGGAGGTCCTTAAGACCTGGCAAGGGACTGCACTGGCTGCTTTGTCGCCCTGCCAACATGCTCAGGGGCCTCTCCGACCTTCCCAGGGGTCCCTCTGTGCTGGCTCGGTGCTCATTCGACGTGTTCAGGGGCCCTTTGACCCGCTCAGGGGCCCTTTCGGCTTGTCCAGGGGCCCTTCTGACATGTACAGGGCTCTGCTGAACGTCCAAGGGCCCTCTGGTCTTTCAGAAAGGGCCCTGGTGCCCCTAAAGAACCTCTGAAATGCTCTAAACTCTTAAAGACCACGCTTCGCGTGGTCCATGAGCGTGGTCTCGTCGGCCCTTTTCGGTGCGCTGCGCGCCGGGCCTCCAGGGCGGGGGGCGGGTAGCCTCCCCCCGCCCCCCCTTGGCTACGTGCCTGCCTCAGGCCTACCGAGTTAATGTTATCGACTTTTAAGCGTTGGTTACAAAATGATCTGTCCGACCTCCTATTTCCCTAAATATGGCAGCATTTGGTAGCATAGCCAACGAGCTACAATAACAGCGCAAGCCCTCATGTGGATGCGTGTGAAGTTATTGTGACGTTAGGACAAAATGTATTGGGGTCTGGACGTTTGGAAGAAGACGTTTGGGATGGGGGTGGTGGTGGGGGGAGGGGCACGGAAGTTTTTTAGGGGGAATCCCAAAGTCTCACATTTCTGAAAACTCATCAGATTTTGCTTGCTTATGCATTGATAGCTGATTTAAAACAAACTTCCTTAGATAAAGTTGCTTAGATTTTCTTATCAGGAAATGTGTACATTTTGTGCTGATTTCAGGCGGTTTGACGGCTGCTATGGCCCCTTTTCCCCTGGATCTGCAAAGTATTTTTAGGGGGGGAATCCCAAAAAGTCTCACACATTTCTGAAAACTCATCGGATTTTGCTTGCTTATGCATTGATAGCTGATTTAAAACAAACTTCCTTAGATAAAGTTGCTTAGTTTTTCTTATCAGGAAATGTGTACATTTTGTGCTGATTTCAGGCAGTTTAATGGGTTTGATGGAATATAAATTTTTACCCCCAAACTCAAACCCTAGATCCGCAAGTGTGTGGGACCCCAATTGGCTACGAGGGCCCCTCTGATCCCGTTTGGCCCCCCTCGCCAAAATCCTGGCTACGCCCCTGCCTAGGGGTGACTGTGTCCAATACTTTTAAGCCAACGTTGCACTGCCAAAAAGCAGCAAGAAAGGGTATGTCTGCCCTCAAACTACTGAAAGTGGCATTATCAGTAAAAATAACTTCAAACCCCTGTTCAGCATATATGTGAGACCCCATCTGGAGTACTGCATCCAAGCAGTTGGCTCATACATGGCACAGGACTATGCTGTACTTGAAAAGGTACAATATAGAGCAACCAAGCTAGTACAGGGGATAAGGAACCTGCCCTACCAAGAGTGTCTCAAACAACTCAAGCTGTACAGCATAAAGGAGTGTGTCCTGAGAGAAGGCCTGATCCAGATGTACAAAATACTGACAGGGAAGATGAAAATGGAAGCTACCCAGTTATTTGACAGAAGTGAGGAAGATAGGACAAGAGGATATAAACTGAAACTAAAGAAGAGGAGAGCAGCACATCAGGCCAGGTCATCATAGCATTAACTCCAAATTCCTTTAAGAATCAGCTTGACCGACACTGGGCCACAACAAATCTTTTTCTGTCCAACTGTCCAGTGACCAGATACGAAGTGAGCACGAACACAGATACGAAGAGACCCTGTCTAACCCAAGCCGACTATTTAAACCTAAACATGCACCGCCACAGACATAACTGCAAAGAGGTAGGTTCTGCAGTGCAGCGAGCGAATGTGAGCAGAGCGTTTTAAACATGGGTACCTGTGACCGTAATTGTTGTAAAGGTTAGATCAGGTTTGCGTTTGATTATGTATCATTTTTGGCAAAATCATATTGCTTTGGTATTATTGGTACTTTTCTGTCTGTTGTAATAATAATTTCTTCTTTAAATAGGGACCTCAAGAACACCATTAACTGGGGAGGTGAATTATTGAACTATTAGCATTATATTTACAGTAGGGAAATACTATATAAAAAATAGAGCGCTCCAAAAATAGAGACGGTGACATCAGAGCCTGCCATAGACATGCATGTAAATAATATAAAATTAAAGTACCTTTATTAACACTTTTTACAAAAAGCACTTGCAATAAATTGTATCAAAATGTCAGAAAACAAGGAAGCTACATAGGATACAAAAATTATCAACGATTGTGTATTTTCCTGTGCAAGTCATTAAACAAAATCCAGATGCATATTGAAAATGTGTTTGGAATTGCAACTTCCGAAAAGTGATGGGAACATTCATGCGTGCTTGGCCCAATCCGCTCTAATTATTGTGTACACATGTTGAGGGGTATTTACCATCTGCACACCATTAGTTATTAGTTAATCCTTATAATATACCTACCAATCGATAGCATATCACACTTAGTAACTATGGATGTTGCACTACACATATTGCACTATAACTAATTGTAACTTCAGTAAATAATATATCGCCGCCTCCGTCCCACGCCCGTCGCCGAACGGCTATCACTATCAACTGCAAGGGCCTGTGTCAAGGCAATAGATACCGCCCGGGGGGGTCCAAAGTCATATGGTAGCATGGGCGTGACTTTCACTACTAGCCCATAGGGTCCAATATTAAATTGCTACTTTTCCAGCTCGATTTTCGAACTGTTCTTCACCTCAAATTCATATAGCAAACCCACAGAAGGAAAGCGGTAACATTTTTATTTTTATTTTTGGGGTCATAGTGTCAAGCCCAATCAACGGTTTTCGAGTTATTAACTAAAGTATGACACCATCTCAACGATATAGTCGAAGGTCGTGGGATCGAATCCCGGGGATGCCAATAGTTCTATCGTAGAAGTGGCTACATAGGGTTTTACCAGCAACATGCGGTGTGTTGCGCTTCTTTTATTTGGTATAACTAAATGACAAGAATGAGGAAATCTTGTTAAAAAATGAGGTAATTTTGTTTTTGCAAATGTGCTAATTGTGCAAGTGCTAATTAGGTAGCTAACATCACATTTCCTCTGCGATGTTGCGAGGATTTTTGTCAAGCGCAAAATTGTAACTGTTCTTATCAGATTCATAAATGATACCCATAGAATAAAGCCAAAGCATTTCTTTTTTTCTTTTTTTGGTTGAAATGGCAAGCCCAGCCAATAGTTTTCGAATTATTGGCCAAAGTATGACCCTATGATGTAGTCCAAGAGCATGGAATCAAATCCCGGCAAGGCAAAGGTTTTATTGGCAGTCGTTGAGAACAACGTTATATGTTTTGTGCTGCGTATTCCCTGGGACAAACACGCCACGGAACGGAGACTCTGTATTCGATGCGTTCTCACGCGGGCGACTCAGACCGTTGGGCTCGGCCAGGTCTGTCCGGCTGCTGCGTTGGGGTCGGCCAGGTCTGTCCGGCTGCTGCGTTGTGCTCGGCCGGGTCTGTCCGGCCGGCCATCTGGGGGCGGAGTCGGATGACTGTGTTTCAGACACCGGACATCTGGACACAACAATATTGATAATATATGGCGCCCTGTGTCTGTTATAATTTGATAACAGGAACGGGAAATATGAAATATATTTTCCATTTTCAAGCGCAATGTTGGGACTGGTCTTCTTCTCAAACTCATGTATATTAACAATGGCCCAAAGCATGTTGTGGTCCATATTATTAGTAATGATGAAGTCTTAAAACAATCAACAAGAACTGAAAATTATAAGTGTTACAATCGATATACTCTTATTAAATAGCATACCATCTTCCCTCGGTAAAACGGTCCTTCCCATTAGTCAAGCCGTATCAAAGCTGAAGCCAAAACAGGAAATATGTGAGAGGGAATTCAGTATTCGAGACCCAATCAGCTGCTGCGACACAACACGACAACGGCACTCACACTATCCGTACCCGTACTCGGGATCCGATAAGCTGCAGCGGCACAACACGACAACGGCACTCACTGTCCGTAGTCCGTACCCGGACTCGAGACCCGATATGCTTAGGCTTTCGTGACGCACTGTTTGCGCTTCCGTGCCGCCCGCCTTTCCATGGCCTCCGCGCGCCGAGCACCATTTACCGCCTTCATGCGAATAAATGTGCGAACGCGCGCAAAAGCCCTCCTAGCAGCAGCGGGTACGGAAGGGAACTTATCGTGCAGTACACTCAGAAAGCGGCCACCACTCTCGGTTTCCGGCTCAGCCGATTCGGCTCCAGCGCATGGTGGAGGCAGAACGCCTCTTCCATCTGTCGGAAACGTTCAAAGAATGCCTCCGTCGGGACCGTCAGCCCTCCTTCACTCCGCATCCTGAGCCAGAGAGCCTCTACTGGCACTTCCTCGGTCTGCGAAGACGGGGCGCCAAGAGAACGATCCCCCGCCTCGCGAGCCACGAAGCCACGCACATACGACATAGCGCTGTCCGTCGCCCACGCACCTGCTACTGGGCCGGCTGCTGCTGCGCTCGGGGTCGTGGAGCTGCCGGCTGGTACACGACTTCTCTCGTACTCATGCAGCAGCGACTCCATCTCCGGGTCCGGCTCCTCAGGCCCACAGTCGCGATCGTCGCTCGTCGATGGCTGGTCGGTGTCGGCCAGTGTGGCGCAGAAGGCATGCATGTCTGCGGCCACCTCCTGTGGAACGAAATCTGCGGCCTCCTCCTGCAGCTCTAGCAGCTACTCCAGCTCCGACGGCACTGCCTCTGGGTCCGTGTCCGGCTCAGGGGACGCCTGTTCTACGCCGCCTCCCCCCCCCGGTCTCGTCAGTGGGCTCACGCCGCTGTTCAAACCGAACAGGACGCTGGTGATGAGGCGGAGGGAGGCGACAGCGTCCACGGGGTTGGGGTTGGAGTTTGATCCGCTCCTGCCCCGCACCATCCCGAAAAGTCCCTCTTGCCGGTCCTGTGTGAGGTTACGGGTCAGCAGGTACGTGCTGTCGCCAAACACAGCACGCATGTCGGCCAGGAGGCCGCGGACAGACCCGATGGTGACGAGCATCCCCTTCTGAAATGGGTATAGATGTTTAGCCGATCCGAAGCGCATGCCCAGCAGCTTTTCGATGGCTGCGTCCAGCACCGCCTCCTGCTCGTTGGTGGCCTTGTAGCCGCTGCGCAGGGACTTCGGGTCGGCGGGACTGACGCTGTTGAGCACGTCCAGGGGCGGATCCAGGGAAACTTTTCGGGAGGGGCACATCATACTTCAAGGGGCCCTCGAGCTGAAAAGGGCCCTGGGCGTTTTTGCGAGTCTGAAAGGACCTCCAGTCGGTCTGAGTGTATTTTCAGGTAGGAGAAAGCCCTTGACAAGCCTAAGAGGGCCATCGTCAGGCCTAAGAGTGCCCTATGCAGGGGCGTTGCCGACAATTTTTAAGTGGGGGGTCGGCTGAAATGAGAGAGAAAAAATGTAACCACATTTGTTCTGCGTGTATTTAAGCCTTTGCAACATTTGTAATGTCAGTGGATTTTCATGTTACAGTAGGTACTTGTTATTTAGCGCCGCCAAGCGCAGAACAATTCTTACAGGTTGGCCTGATAAAACCCAGAATTACAGGCGATGGACCTTGTAGAGGATAAGAAGCTAACATTGTATTAATTCAATTAAGCGTTACGACGAACCGAAGACGATGACTATGGCTTCGTTATGATGATGGCCACCGACAAGGGCGCCACCACCTTCCGAAAGTTGGGGGAGGGGGGGGGGGGGGGGAGACGGAGGCATTCTGAAGTCGATTCTTGCCATGCAACGTCCATGGGCGTAATGTTAAAATCAGAAAATGTTTGGGGGGAGATGTCCCCCGTCCCCCCTGTGGCGGAGCCCCTGGCCACCGATGTGACGCCGTGAAGCGGCGTGAAAAATTGCATTTTAGGTCGTGGAAAACGAAATTGTAATATTCGAACCAGACCGTGAGTGGAGCCAAGCCTCAAGTAACCCCTTTTCCTGGTTGCATATCTCGGTATGATGCAAAATATTGAAATGAAGGTGGTTTTTCATATACATTAGCTAGCCTCGGATAGTAAATCACGATGACCGGTGGCAGTCAGCGCTCAATAGTATATATGATAATAATATTCCTACTTCACCCCCATATTAAGACATAAAGACATAAAAGAAAAGTGCAACAAAGAGCCTCTTGGGCCCATCCGAGGTTGCACCCCACCCACCCCCCCCCCCCCCCTCCACCAGTCTCGCCCCTTCAAATCACCTTACTCTACCTGCATAAAAGAAGGCTAATCCCACGAGTATTTATGAACTAATCCCTTCTCTGTAAAGTATTTATCTAATCTAATTTTGAAGGAAGCAAGTGTCACTGCATCAGCGACATCCCCTGGTAGCATATTCCAATGTCCTACAACCCTTCTACTGAAAAATGACTGTCGTAGCCTAGTCCTACTTTGTTTCATAATGAGTTTATGCTGATGACCTCTACCTCGATTTTCCCTATTGAACTCAAACATACCCTTTAAATATCCAGAATGCTGACTATTTACAAATTTGAAGACTTCAATTAGATCTTCTCTTAGCCTTCTATATCTAAGTGAAAATATTGAGTGACCTGCACACGCCTATGATTTTTGAATTTTCCAAAGTGATCGCCATATATAAATCATAAATCTCCATTTCAATCTATCGATTCCCAGATTGGTTGTGTTACAATCGGTTGATAAACATGACAGCTGTGTTGGATGATATATAACACTAAAATTTGTAGTTTTTGCCCCCCTGTTGCCCCCTATCAAAAATGTCGATTTTTTAAGAAATGTAGATCGTGATGAGGGGAACCAAACGCCGTTTGATTTTTGAAAATCGGATGGGTAGATCTCGAGATCTCCTGGGGGCAAAATCCGCCCCCCCCCCCCCACCTGTTACAAATAGGAGTAGCCAGGAGCCTGTTACAAATAGGGTTACAAGTTAATATTTTATGAAGAGAGTGGGACATGGGGTCAGCAATTACCGCTAATAGCCTCTACCAGACATTTAATGGAATTAATTTTCCCATTTTCCAAATTTGTATAAGCAATTGCGAAACTTGTGTCATGCCGCGAAGCGTCGCGAAATTTTCCCGTTTTTAAACTTTGGAATAATAGCGGGATTTTGACTGTTGCAAAGGCAATTTTTACGATAAATTGTTAACTTTCCCCGAAAAAAGTGTGTGCGTTCGGGGGGGGGGGGGGGGGCGGTCGACCCCCCACCTTCTGAGAGTTGATGTCCGGACCCTCTCCTTCCCGACCCCCCCGTCGGTGACGCCCCTCACCCTGTCAGTCTTGTAGGGCCCTTGCAAGACTTGAGAGCGCCCTATGCTGGTCTGGAGGATCACTGGTAGGTTTGAAAGGGCCCTCGGTCGTGCTGAGAGGGTCCTGTGCCGGTGTGAGAGGGCCCTAAGGTCGGTAAGAGAAGTCCCTCAGTCTCTTTGAGTGTACTATCGATGGGCCTGAGAGGGCCCTGTCTAAGCCTGAGAGAGCCATTGCCAGACTTGAATGGCCCTCCGTCCGTTTGAGAGAGCCATTGCCAGGCCTGAAAGGGCTCAGACCAGGCCTCTGGCTCAGGCGGGCCCAAATGGCTCGCCTGGTGTCCGGTATAGGGTCCTCTGTCGCCTAGTAAAGGCCCTCTCAGACCGGCTTAGGACCATCTGAGGCCTGGAAAGGATCCTCTCAAACAGGCGCAGGCCCTTTTCAGGTCCGTCAAGGGCTATTTCTGACTAATGTAGTGTCCAGGGTTGTGCTTGACTCCGAGTCGGTGACTCAAATTTGACTCAAAACTGACTCAACTCAACTTGAATCAGAGTCGAGTCGCTTAAGAAAAATAGGGACGCAACTTGAGTCAGAGTTGAGTCACATGGATGTCGCTTGAGTCAAAGTTGAGTCGCTTGGATGCTGCTGAAGTCAAAGTTGAGTCGATTCATCTTCTTACGAGTCAGAGTCACATCTGACGAGAAAAACAAATCCTAGCAACTAAATAATCAAGGCGTCCAAACAATGTTCTATAGTGTGAGAGTGTGAGTTTTGGGTGTTTTTCAAACCCACTGAAAGGGCTCTCCCGAGCGTTGAAAGGGCCCTATTCCCGATCATTGAAAGGGCCCAGCAGACCCTCTGACCTGCACATGGGACCTTTGAACTTCCCAGGGGCCCTCTGGTCTGTCCAGGGACACTCCAGCCTGCTTAGGGACCCTTTCGACCTGAAAGGGACTGCGCTGGCTGCTTTGTCGCCCTGCCGACATGCCCAGGGGCCCTCCGGCCTGCCCAGGGGCCCTCTATGCTGTCTAGGGGCCATTCGGCATGTGCAGGGCTCTTCTGACTCGCCCAGGGGCCCTTTCGGTCTAGCCAGGATACCTCTGACCTGGACAGGGGCCCTTTGAACTTCCATGGGGCCCTCTGGTCTTTCAGAGAGGGCCCTGTTGGCTCTTAGGACCTCTGAAGTGCTCTACACTCTCTAAAGACCACTTTGCGTGGTCTCTTAGAGAGCCCATGATACCGCGCTTCGCGCGGTATCGTCGGCCCTTTTCGGCGCGCTACGCGCACCGAAAAGGGCCCTCCTCAGATGTTTCGGGAGGGGCATGTGCCCCCTGTGCCCTCCCCCTGGATCCGCCCCTGAGCACGTCGCAGGCGTTGTCAAACAGCTGGATGACCCGGGCCTCCTCAGTGTATATTGAGTCTGTGAGGAAGTACCTCATACAGTTGGCCGTGCTGCTGCTGACGAGCTACATGGCCGGTCTCACTTTCTGGCGAAACATGCCAGTCGCCTGTAACAGTGAGAACAATTATATACCTAGTTAATATAATCGTATTACCACATAAATCGGCACAGAAGCACAACAGGACAATGATGCAACAGCTGTAGTATGTGTGGCTGAAAATGTTGCATATTGCTTTTGTTTGGCTGAATTGTTTAGGTATACCATAAAAATCAATTTCCAAAAGCAATACAATTCAAAAACATACCCTTCATATTTAATTTAGATTGCAAGGAATGGTGCAGATTTCAAAAAGTTGCTATGGCATTGCGTGCTTCAAAAGAAGATATACAAGACTCATAAATCAGAACTTATGCAAAAATCATGATTTATACAAATATTAAGTACAAATACAATGATTATCCTATAATTGTTTACGTAACTGACCATAATGTTGTCATTCACTTAACAAAGGGCTTGCTCACTGGTCTAGTAGGCAAGGTATATTGAAGGGGGTATGCTCAAATTCAGTATATATGATCTCAATATTAAGCCTATTCTGAGGATGTTCTTTGAAATTGTGTCTAATTTCAATTTTAATTTACATTGTTCGGATTCATTTTGCTATTTTCATCTTTATTTACCAAATATCATTGAAAATATAATAGTCCTAGTTCCGAACCCGGAGTATAGTATAATAACGTCAGATGTAAACTAAATCATTGAGGCAGAACTTGGTAGGAGTAGCCCGGAGACAGTTATAATACAGGTGGGGGTGAACAACATAGGACCTAGGCAGAGTGTGAGCACGGTAAATAGAATACTAGGTAGCGCCGAGTGCCGGCCTTCAACACAGACCCTATGGTGATCACTTTTTTCAGCTGTTTTGTTTAGGCTAAAAAGGTATTTAGACTATGGATATTTGAGTTAATTTATATTAACGTTCATATGTGAGACTTATATACAAAAAAGAAAGCAATTATAATTTAACTGTCTAATTATAAAAATATAAATGCAGGGTAGGGCATCTTCTAAATGACAGCGTTGTAGAAAATCCGAAGGTTTGAACTCAACTTTGAATGCATATCTGAAATGACAAGAAACTGACGACTGAAAAACACCTATTAGTCTCTGAAATTGAATTTGGGAAATATTCACAATCAGTTCTCCAATGTACAACACACCACAACAGCACACTCTTAGAACTGCAACCCATGTGATTTCAAAAACTAGAAATAGTCGGATCGAGATAACTTCACATCTTGATTAAAATTTCAAGAGCTTTTAAATGATACAAAAGTTTATCCATAAATTTTGTCGAAACATAGTTAAATTTGCTCGAAAGCCTTTGGCTGTCGTTTGCAAATACTGGACTGCATCTCTGAGTTTTGAAGAACCATAAATAGTCGGGTCGTGTAAATGAAAGCATTAAGTAGGTAATTCAAATAGTTTTATTTTGAGACACAAAAATCTTGGAAATTTTTGTTGCGCGCTTCAAAATTTGACTTTTAGGCTGTCATATTTAAAAGTTTACTGTATTGGCAAGCAGTGACGTGTTTCTTGAGTACTGCGCACACCGGAACCGTGAAACTTGACCAATCAGCGACGGGAATTGTCGTTGCTGAATAAGCTGATTGACGCTGATAACACTGCACACGTTCGCAAAACATCGCAAGTGATAATCACTTCCAGAGTCCTCGCGCTGTGTGTTGAGTGTGCGGGTACGTAATTGTGATACAAATGTGCGTTTACGATACATTGTCAAATTTTAACAATGCTACAGTGAGCTCATTATTTAACGGACTTTTAAATGAAGCGAAATTCAGTCAAATAATTTCGAAGCATCAAGCTTATTTGCCTCCCAAAGCCAATGGTGGCATGTGCAAATATATTGACTTCCTTGCATATCCAGTTCAAGTTTGAAAACAAAACAGTGAGATAAAATTTGCAACCAGTATGATAAAAGCAGCAGTTACTCAAAATGTTTGATGTACTTTCTCAGCATATCAAACTGGCAGTGATAAAGAAACATCCAAGCATCATGATGATCATATTGATAGTTAACGACTGTAGCCTCGGACACATCAAAACATCAGATGTTTCATGCTATTGAAATGTAGATACCAATGCACTAAAGTGCCAATACTTTATCAGTGCCTTAGTGCATCAGTATTATGTGCACACACTGATAGCATGAAACAAAAATGAGATTTGGACATCTTCACCCTATGTCAAAACACTGGTGGTGTATTGGGGTTTTAGGGCGCCACAACTCTTATGCGTCATAGTGTCAACTCTTATGCATTCATAGTGACTTCATGATGTTAGTAGTGTTTCAGTGTTTAAAGAGAATGTTCACCTTTCTGAAAGTTGTCAAATATACATTGGTTGTAGTAGAAAATATGAAGTAAGTGCTGCTGAAAACCATTGTGATATTTTTTCACTCGCAAAGTCACTTAACGTTTACAAATAAAGTTTTTAGATTTGGGCAAATGACATCATTATATACCGCCGCTGATTGGCTGAAGAAGTGTCTGTTAGCCAATCAGCGGCTGCACCAGCCTGGATTCATTTTGCAAATGGTAAATTAAATTGCTTAAAAACTGTTAAGTTTTGGGGAAAATGACCTGAGTAATTTAGACATTTCAATAACAGCTCCAGATAATGGCCATCTCAATTTAAAACTAATACAAAGGTGAAACATTCCCTTTAAGTGTCAGCATCTTCTGCACCACATAGTAGAAGTCTGGCATTTTAAACATCCAACAATTGGACAGTGACAGCCGACAGGGGACATAAGACAGTGATAGTTGGCAAGACATGTTTTTTATTCAAAATGTTGCATTTCAGACTTTAATGATTTGCACACTATTGTGATGCACTAATTGAATTATTTGTGCTAGCACTGAACATGTTCAAGTTCAGTCAGTCCTTCCATTGTATGCCTGTGTTGTATACAGACGGTACTGCTGAATCCTAATATTTGCATGCTTAACACAATATTTCTGATTTGTATGTATTGTTTTCGCAGATCTGGTGCATGTCCGAGACCAACGCCGACCCGACGCCGGTGGAGGTGAAGACGCGCATCCGGCTGCTGCTGATGGGCGCGTCACCGGCAGTGGCAGCCGGCTCAAGAAGCCAGCCATCGGCCTCCGGCGCCTCTATCGCCATGGAGGAGAAGAATCCTGTGTACCTGAGCGCCAGCGTCCTGAAGGACCTCAGGGACGAGGGGGCGGTTACGGATGATCCGGACTACGACTTGCAGTCCAGCCAGCTCCTGCAAGATGCGCAGACCCACCAAGGACCGCCATCTGGTCACCCCGTGGCGGCCAGTCTGGAGTTCGGCCGGGAAGCTCTGGCGTACGTTGCTGGCTTCCTGGCGTACAAGTGTCGCTCCGTGGACAGCAGCCTTGGCACTGTGTCCGGCCAGTGTGCTCCCGGCCAAGCTAGTCCAAGAGCTCTGGGTGGATCGAGCGGCTGAACCGAGGAGCCTGGCTGTGCCGTCACTGCAGTGGCTAGAGCAGGTGGAGGCGTTTGAGTACTCCCGCATCGACCCTCGGGTGGTGCGAAAGTACGCCGTCACACGGACGCACATCC
Source organism: Chirona hameri (assembly GCA_036785665.1). NCBI lineage: Eukaryota > Metazoa > Arthropoda > Thecostraca > Balanomorpha > Balanidae > Chirona > Chirona hameri. The sequence goes on from JAXIVJ010004879.1 coordinate 74,924, forward strand.
GCCTGAAGTGGCTGCAAGGCAGCCTGACCGAGTGCCGGGTGAATGAGCGCAACGCCAAGCGCATGCGCATGTATGCCCGGTCAGCAGTGTGAGGCACCCACCTGCCAAACTGCCTCGCCACCCTGCCGAGGACATGTTCGTTCGCTGGCCGAGGACCTGTTCGAGCTGCTGGCCTGCTACTTCCGGGTGAACTTCACGCCGCCGCCGGACAGCTCGCACGGCGTCACGCGACAGATGCTGGCCGACGCGCTGCACGACTGCCTGGCCGGCACCGGACAGTTTGCAGAGTTCTGCCTGCCGCTGGCGCTGGAGAAGCTCAACTCGGACCTGACGCAGGCCAAGCTGGACGCTGGCGCTGCTGCAACGCTGCTGCGGCGTCTACACTGGCGCCGCACCTGGCGCCGCTGCGGCTGGCGCTGGCCCGGGAGTGTCTGGCGGCGCGACATCCGGAGGTGCAGCCGCGCGCGCTACAGCTGGTGGCGGCTGTGCCGGCGCAGGCCGATCAGTGGACGCGCCCCCTGCTGGCCGAGTGTCTGCACCACGCGGCGCAGCGAGGCGGCGACCGACTGATGGCCGGCGCGGCGCTGCTGCTGGTGGTGCTCTGCGCCGGCGGCCGAGAGCTGGTGCTGGGTGAGGCGGTGCCGGCCCTACTTGGCCAGCTGGAGGCCGGCGCGGAGACTCGGCCGCCGAGCGGCTGGAGACGCTGAGCGCGCATGGCCGCGGCTGGCTGCCGTGCTGCTGGCCGAGGTGGCTGGCGGAGACCGGCCTCTGCAAACGGCCGCGCTCTCCGTGCTCAGCTCCTGCCCCTGGCTGGTGGGCGAGGCGGAGGCGGACCACTGGCGGAGCACCTGGCCGGTCTGGACACGACTGAGGACGCCGCGGTCCGGGCGGCGGCGCTCACCTGTATCGGGGCCGCCACCGACCAGCACACCAATGCCGTGGTGACGGCTCTGGTGCAGCCGCTGCTGACCCAGCTCAACAGAGGTGCGGTGTCGCCGGAGAACTAGGCTGAGCGGCAGCTGGCGGCGGTGGCGGCCGGCGTGACCGGGCTGGAGGCGGCGCGCGCCGCCCTGCCACTGGTGCGGCAGGTGCGCGTCAGCCGCGAGGAGGCCACCGAGCGCGTGCTGGCCACGGTGACTGACATCGTGGAGCGGACGTCTTCTTTCTTAACGGAGACGGCGATCACGTGCTGAGCGGTGGCACGGCGTGCCGCTCTCCCACGCGGCGCCGTGGCAGCACACGCAGCTGACGGCGCTGCTGGCCGCCGCCCGGCCCAGCGTGGCTGCGCCGCAGCAAGACATCGTCACCGTGATGCTCGCCAAGCTGGCGCTGAAGAAGCGGCACCCGCTGACGGCGGCGCGCGCTGCCAAGACGCTGGCCGTTGTGTTCAATAAGCAGCCCGATGCCAAGACCGACCATCTGCTAAAGAGGCTCACCAAGCCAATGCCAAGATACAAGATAATACCAAGATGGTCCACCGTGCGGCGGCCAGAGCCGCGCGAGCGCGCGCCACCGCAAGCTGGCCCCAATGCTGGTACCGTACTTATGGGATCGCGCGTTCCGCCATCGGTATCCGGCCGTCACCAGGCCACGGCGGCGGCGGCCCGGTGCAGCACATGCGGAGCGACAGCGTGATGATGGCCCTGGCAGCCACCGCCACTAGCATTGTGTCGTCTACAAGACACACAGTCTATCACCAATAACCCGAGCAGTTGAGGTGCCCAAAAAATCCAAAGCGTAGTATGCGACATGTAGTTTGGCTTTGCGCAATAATAGATTGCGTGCTGCAGATAGTGGTGAGGTATGCTGTCTGAAAAAGATTGACATATCCGGTGATTTATCAAACTTGAATTTTACTTGTCGTGAGCGCATTGCTGGAGACGAGATGTTTGAGCTTGTATTTGTGCTGGCACGCATCATGTGCTTGTATTGTTATGTAGCAATCGACTCGATGTTTCCACGTGTATTTATGCTTCGTAAAAGCTGCTGATGTATTTGTCACTCACGGTTCCAACGTCTGAATATCGGCGACGTATCACCGATATCGGTCATTCGTTTCGTTTCGTTTGGTTGATATTCGCTTGCGTCATTTGTGTGGGTATGCGCATATGCGTATGCTTTATTAGGATAGAAGTGATTATTAGGATAGGTGCGGCAAATTAAATAGGTGACAAATAGTTGAAATAGGCGATGATGCGGCATGTAAATGCTTGATATGTAGTAGGCATGTTACTGTTAGCATATGCCAGTATAAGATAGTATGTTCTGATTATGTTCCTATGCTGGTTATTTATTGTCCCTTTTCTTTACTGGCGTGCGTATCTTTGGCAAAACAAAATATGATGTCGATGACCTCTCGCCGACGCATGATGGAAATATACGGCAACGGCGAAATTATCTGGATTCTTTGCACCATTCCCAGACGGTAGAAAACTTCTGCAGGAAAAGTAGGACCCTTTTTAACCGGGAGGGGACACGCTAACTGGTTGCATCAGCGAAGGCCAAACTAAAGTATGTGCTTGGAGAGAAATGATAATATTGCAAAAGGTGTAATCTAATTATGAAGACTGTTCGGAGACTGCGGGTGGAATAGGACTTTCGTCGCAGTAATACGGGCCCATTCAGATGTCAAACTTAAACCAAATGGTAGGTACAGTGGCTGGAAATTCCCCTGTGGCATTCCTGCTTTGATATGTATTGCAACGAAAGTATCAAAATAATTTCCGTAAAAGGTAAAAGGGACTACATATGAATAGAGACTACAGACTCGAAAGCAAGGACGGTTTCATATAATCCGTGCGTGCATACTCATGAGCACTCATGAGTATGACATGACTCATGAGTATGACATGACTCATGAGTATGACATGACTCATGAGTATGACGTGACTCATGAGTATGGCATGACTCATGAGTATGACATGACTCATGCGTATGACATGACTCATGAGTATGACATGACTCATGAGTATGACATGACTCATGAGATAAATAACTACTATATAATAAATAGTATTTATTTTGGTAAGAAGTTATTTGCACTTGTTGACTTTTCTTTTCACAGAAAGAAATGCTAGCACAAGCCAAATAAATTAATTTAACAACATAGCTTGAATAATGCCTTCTTTAGCTATTATAATCAACAATAGTACTCAGGTCGTTAAATACCGCCACTCGGTGACCTGGGTGTCCACTAAATTTGCAGCTCTACTGCGGCGGCGCGCTCAATCCGATAAATAGTTTAACCGTACAACAGCTGATTGGAATTTGCGCGTGACGTCAGAGGTTGGCGCCCCCGTGAGTGTGAGAATAGTAGCGGAGTACCGGAGCCTGCTGCAGAGGTTGAAGGAGTCCAGGAAACCCAGTCATTGTGACTGGCATCCTCCCTCGCTGTGGAGCCAGTGAGGAGTGGTACTCGAGAGCTCTGTCTGTGAACAGCTCAGTTCAGAACTTATGTTCAGCTATGGAGCTTAGTTATGTAGACCTTATGGGATCAGTTTCTATGAGTGGCATAGGTACTATATGAAGGATTGGCTTCACTTATCGGATGAGGGGGCCAAGGGCTTGGAAGATGCCTACAGAAGTGTCATTCAGGGAAACTAGGTAGGAGGAGGGGGGGGGGGGGGGGGGGGGGGGGTCAGGGACGCTAGTACTAGGGCATCAGGAAGTAAGCATTGGTAGAAGTTCATGTCAGAATAGGACAGTAGATCATAATTCCCTCAGAATTAGTAGAGTCAGCTCAAAGTATAAGATCACGTGTGTTGCTGAATGCCCAAAGTATTAGGTCTTAAATTTGATGAGTTTTGAGTGTTTATGTTGCCCTTGAAAAGCCTGATATCATTTGTGTAACCGAGACCATGGGTTAGTGAGGGGTATAATAGGGATAGGCTACAGGATTTTGAGTTACAAGGGTATAGAACATGTTCTCA
>JAXIVJ010004880.1:0-20000 GCA_036785665.1 Chirona hameri
ATATAGATATAGATATAGATATAGATATAGATATAGATATAGAGATAGAGATAGAGATAGAGATAGAGATAGAGATAGAGATAGAGATAGAGATAGAGATAGAGATAGAGATAGAGATAGAGATAGAGATAGAGATAGAGATAGAGATAGAGATAGAGATAGAGATAGAGATAGAGATAGAGATAGAGATAGAGATAGAGATAGAGATAGAGATAGAGATAGAGATAGAGATAGAGATAGAGATAGAGATAGAGATAGATATAGAGATATAGATATAGATATAGATATAGATATAGATATAGATATAGATATAGATATAGATATAGATATAGATATAGATATAGATATAGATATAGATATAGATATAGATATAGATAGATAGATATAGATATAGATATAGATATAGATATAGATATAGATATAGATATAGATATAGATATAGATATAGATATAGATATAGATATAGATATAGATATAGATATAGATATAGATATAGATATAGATATAGATATAGATATAGATATAGATATAGATATAGATATAGATATAGATATAGATATAGATATAGATATAGATATAGATATAGATATAGATATAGATATAGATATAGATATAGATATAGATATAGATATAGATATAGATATAGATATAGATATAGATATAGATATAGATATAGATATAGATATAGATATAGATATAGATATAGATATAGATATAGATATAGATATAGATATAGATATAGATATAGATATAGATATAGATATAGATATAGATATAGATATAGATATAGATATAGATATAGATATAGATATAGATATAGATATAGATATAGATATATATATATATATATATATATATATATATATATATATATATATATATATATATATATATATATATATATATATATATATATATATATATATATATATATATATATATATATAAATATATATATATATATATATATATATATATATATATATATATATATATATATATATATATATATAATACAAAGAGATACTCTACAGGAAAAATTAGAATCGGAGCTTTCGGGTATATTGTAACACCCTGACGAAGGGTGTTACAATATACCCGAAAGCTCCGCTTTCAATATTTTTGTTGTGGAGTAAGTTCTCTTTGTATTTCATCTTCATCTGGGATCCCTACGTGCTTTTGACCCTTCCGGTCTGACCAGGGACTCCTCTGACCTTCCAAGAAACCCCTCTTGTGTCAAGGGGCCCATTCGGCCTGTTCAGAGGTCCTTCCGACCTGGTCAGGGACTGCACTGGCTGCTTTGTGGCCCTGCCGACATGCTCAGGGGCCCCTCCGATCTGCCCAGCGACTCTTCTGGTCGGACTGCGCTGTCTGCTTTGTTGTCGCCCTGCCGACATGCTAAAGAGGCCCTCCGACCTGCCCTGGGACCCCTCCGTGCTGGCTAAGGGCCAATTTGGCATGTTCAGTGGCCCTTCCTACCCACCCAGGGGTCCTTTCAGTCTGGTCAGGGCCCCTCCGATCTGCACAGGGTCCCTTTTAACTTTCCAGGAGCCCTCTGGTCTTTCGAGGGGCCCTCCAGCCTTCTAAGGGACCCTTGTGACCTGGCAAGGGACTGCGCTGGCTGCTTTGTCGCCTTGCGACATGCTCCGAGGGGCCCTCCAACCTGCCCTGGGGCCCCTCCGTGCTGACTAGGGGCCATTCGGCATGTTCAGGGGTCCTTCTGACCCACCTAGGGGTCCTTTCGGTCTGGTCAGGGACCCCTCTGACCTGTACAGGGGCCTTGTAACTTACCAGGGGCCCGCTGGTCTGTCCAGAGCCCTCCAACCTGCTCAGGGGTCCTTATAATCTGGCAAGGGACTGCGCTGGGCCGCTTTGTCGCCCTGCCGACATGCTCAGGGGCCTCTCGTGTGCTAGCTAGGGGCCATTCGACGTGTTCAGGGGGCCCTCTGACCCGCTCATGGGCCCTTTCGGTCTGGCCAGGGGCCCTTCTGACATGCATAGGGCTCTTTTGAACGTCCAATGGGCCCTCTGGTCTTTCAGAGAGGGTCCTGGTGGCCCTGAAGAGCCTCAGAAGTGCTCTAAACTCTCTAAAGACCACGCTTCGCGTGGTAAAGGGCCCATGATACCGCGCTTCGCGCGGTCTCGACGGCCTTTTCGGCGCGCTGCCGGCTGCGCGCGCCGAAAAGGGCCCTCCTGGCTTCCAGGGTGGGGACGGCCGGACCCGCCCCCCCCCCCTTGGCTACGTGCCTGATTCAGATAGTAAGTGGTAAATGACAGGTGATGACACATTCTCAACCGTTACCGCAGTTTGTGACCGCAACCTGAGACAATTTAGGTAGTATATGAAGGCCAGTGCAGATAATCGATATACGGTGACTCAATCCCATTAGTAACTTGTACGTCTGTATGTCTGTTTGACCATCGTGTGTGGGCTGTGGCGCCCCTCAGTTGATCATCGTGTGTGGGCTGTGGCGCCCTTCAGTTGGCCATCGTGTGTGGATTGTGGCGCCCTTCAGTTGACCATCGTGTGCGGGTTGTGGCGCCCTTCAGTTGACCATCGTATGTGGGCTGTGGCGCCCCTCAGTTGATCATCGTGTGCGGGCTGTGGCGCCCTTCAGTTGACCATCGTGTGCGGGCTGTGGCGCCCCTCAGTTGATCATCGTGTGCGGGTTGTAGCGCCCCTCAGTTGATCATCGTGTGCGGGTTATGGCGCCCTTCAGTTGATCATCGTGTGTGGGCTGTGGCGCCCCTCAGTTGATCATCGTGTGCGGGCTGTGGCGCCCTTCAGTTGACCATCGTGTGCGGGCTGTGGCGCCCCTCAGTTGATCATCGTGTGCGGGTTGTGGCGCCCTTCAGTTGACCATCGTATGTGGGCTGTGGCGCCCCTCAGTTGATCATCGTGTGCGGGTTGTAGCGCCCCTCAGTTGATCATCGTGTGCGGGTTATGGCGCCCTTCAGTTGATCATCGTGTGTGGGCTGTGGCGCCCCTCAGTTGATCATCGTGTGCGGGCTGTGGCGCCCTTCAGTTGACCATCGTGTGCGGGCTGTGGCGCCCCTCAGTTGATCATCGTGTGCGGGCTGTGGCGCCCTTCAGTTGACCATCGTATGTGGGCTGTGGCGCCCCTCAGTTGACCATCGTGTGCGGGTTGTGGCGCCCTTCAGTTGACCATCGTATGTGGGCTGTGGCGCCCCTCAGTTGACCATCCTGTGTGGGCTGTGGCGCCCCTCAGTTGATCATCGTGTGCGGGCTGTGGCGCCCTTCAGTTGACCATCGTGTGCGGGCTGTGGCGCCCCTCAGCTGGCGACAGTCGTTGGCCAGACGCCGGCTGGTCTCAGTCTACTGCAGTCTCAGACAACGCCAGCTATCCTTCGTGAAGGCACCGAGGCCCTCAGAGCGCTGCAGCGGACGGCCAGCAGGTAAACGCCAGCTATCCTTCGTGAAGGCACCGAGGCCCTCAGAGCGCTGCAGCGGACGGCCAGCAGGTAACGCCAGCTATCCTTTGTCAAGGCATCGAGGCCCTCAGAGCGCTGCAGCGGACGGCCAGCAGGTAACGCCAGCTATCCTTCGTGAAGGCACCGAGGCCCTCAGAGCGCTGCAGCGGACGGCCAGCAGGTAAACGCCAGCTATCCTTTGTCAAGGCATCGAGGCCCTCAGAGCGCTGCAGCGGACGGCCAGCAGGTAACGCCAGCTATCCTTCGTGAAGGCACCGAGGCCCTCAGAGCGCTGCAGCGGACGGCCAGCAGGTAACGCCAGCTATCCTTCGTGAAGGCACCGAGGCCCTCAGAGCGCTGCAGCGGACGGCCAGCAGGTAACGCCAGCTATCCTTTGTCAAGGCATCGAGGCCCTCAGAGCGCTGCAGCGGACGGCCAGCAGGTAACGCCAGCTATCCTTCGTGAAGGCACCGAGGCCCTCAGAGCGCTGCAGCGGACGGCCAGCAGGTAACGCCAGCTATCCTTCGTGAAGGCACCGAGGCCCTCAGAGCGCTGCAGCGGACGGCCAGCAGGTAACGCCAGCTATCCTTCGTGAAGGCACCGAGGCCCTCAGAGCGCTGCAGCGGACGGCCAGCAGGTAACGCCAGCTATCCTTCGTGAAGGCACCGAGGCCCTCAGAGCGCTGCAGCGGACGGCCAGCAGGTAACGCCAGCTATCCTTCGTGAAGGCACCGAGGCCCTCAGAACGCTGCAGCGGACGGCCAGCAGGTAACGCCAGCTATCCTTCGTGAAGGCAACCGAGGCCCTCAGAGCGCTGCAGCGGACGGCCAGCAGGTAACGCCAGCTATCCTTCGTGAAGGCACCGAGGCCCTCAGAGCGCTGCAGCGGACGGCCAGCAGGTAACGCCAGCTATCCTTCGTGAAGGCACCGAGGCCCTCAGAGCGCTGCAGCGGACGGCCAGCAGGTAACGCCAGCTATCCTTCGTGAAGGCACCGAGGCCCTCAGAGCGCTGCAGCGGACGGCCAGCAGGTAACGCCAGCTATCCTTCGTGAAGGCACCGAGGCCCTCAGAGCGCTGCAGCGGACGGCCAGCAGGTAACGCCAGCTATCCTTCGTGAAGGCACCGAGGCCCTCAGAGCGCTGCAGCGGACGGCCAGCAGGTAACGCCAGCTATCCTTCGTGAAGGCACCGAGGCCCTCAGAGCGCTGCAGCGGACGGCCAGCAGGTAACGCCAGCTATCCTTCGTGAAGGCACCGAGGCCCTCAGAGCGCTGCAGCGGACGGCCAGCAGGTAACGCCAGCTATCCTTCGTGAAGGCACCGAGGGCCCTCAGAGCGCTGCAGCGGACGGCCAGCAGGTAACGCCAGCTATCCTTCGTGAAGGCACCGAGGCCCTCAGAGCGCTGCAGCGGACGGCCAGCAGGTAACGCCAGCTATCCTTCGTGAAGGCACCGAGGCCCTCAGAGCGCTGCAGCGGACGGCCAGCAGGTAACGCCAGCTATCCTTCGTGAAGGCACCGAGGCCCTCAGAGCGCTGCAGCGGACGGCCAGCAGGTAACGCCAGCTATCCTCTGTGAAGGCACCGAGGCCCTCAGAGCGCTGCAGCGGACGGCCAGCAGGTAACGCCAGCTATCCTTCGTGAAGGCACCGAGGCCCTCAGAGCGCTGCAGCGGACGGCCAGCAGGTAACGCCAGCTATCCTTCGTGAAGGCACCGAGGCCCTCAGAGCGCTGCAGCGGACGGCCAGCAGGTAACGCCAGCTATCCTTCGTGAAGGCACCGAGGCCCTCAGAGCGCTGCAGCGGACGGCCAGCAGGTAACGCCAGCTATCCTTCGTGAAGGCACCGAGGCCCTCAGAGCGCTGCAGCGGACGGCCAGCAGGTAACGCCAGCTATCCTTCGTGAAGGCACCGAGGCCCTCAGAGCGCTGCAGCGGACGGCCAGCAGGTAACGCCAGCTATCCTTCGTGAAGGCACCGAGGCCCTCAGAGCGCTGCAGCGGACGGCCAGCAGGTAACGCCAGCTATCCTTCGTGAAGGCACCGAGGCCCTCAGAGCGCTGCAGCGGACGGCCAGCAGGTAACGCCAGCTATCCTTCGTGAAGGCACCGAGGCCCTCAGAGCGCTGCAGCGGACGGCCAGCAGGTAACGCCAGCTATCCTTCGTGAAGGCACCGAGGCCCTCAGAGCGCTGCAGCGGACGGCCAGCAGGTAACGCCAGCTATCCTTCGTGAAGGCACCGAGGCCCTCAGAGCGCTGCAGCGGACGGCCAGCAGGTAACGCCAGCTATCCTTCGTGAAGGCACCGAGGCCCTCAGAGCGCTGCAGCGGACGGCCAGCAGGTAACGCCAGCTATCCTTCGTGAAGGCACCGAGGCCCTCAGAGCGCTGCAGCGGACGGCCAGCAGGTAACGCCAGCTATCCTTCGTGAAGGCACCGAGGCCCTCAGAGCGCTGCAGCGGACGGCCAGCAGGTAACGCCAGCTATCCTTCGTGAAGGCACCGAGGCCCTCAGAGCGCTGCAGCGGACGGCCAGCAGGTAACGCCAGCTATCCTTCGTGAAGGCACCGAGGCCCTCAGAGCGCTGCAGCGGACGGCCAGCAGGTAACGCCAGCTATCCTTCGTGAAGGCACCGAGGCCCTCAGAGCGCTGCAGCGGACGGCCAGCAGGTAACGCCAGCTATCCTTCGTGAAGGCACCGAGGCCCTCAGAGCGCTGCAGCGGACGGCCAGCAGGTAACGCCAGCTATCCTTCGTGAAGGCACCGAGGCCCTCAGAGCGCTGCAGCGGACGGCCAGCAGGTAACGCCAGCTATCCTTCGTGAAGGCACCGAGGCCCTCAGAGCGCTGCAGCGGACGGCCAGCAGGTAACGCCAGCTATCCTTCGTGAAGGCACCGAGGCCCTCAGAGCGCTGCAGCGGACGGCCAGCAGGTAACGCCAGCTATCCTTCGTGAAGGCACCGAAGCCCTCAGAGCGCTGCAGCGGAAGGACAGCAGGTAACGCCAGCTATCCTTTGTCAAGGCATCGAGGCCCTCAGAGCGCTGCAGCGGACGGCCAGCAGGTAAACGCCAGCTATCCTTCGTGAAGGCACCGAGGCCCTCAGAGCGCTGCAGCGGACGGCCAGCAGGTAAACGCCAGCTATCCTTTGTGAAGGCACCGAGGCCCTCAGGAGCGCTGCAGCGGACGGCCAGCAGGTAACGCCAGCTATCCTTCGTGAAGGCACCGAGGCCCTCAGAGCGCTGCAGCGGACGGCCAGCAGGTAACGCCAGCTATCCTTCGTGAAGGCACCGAGGCCCTCAGAGCGCTGCAGCGGACGGCCAGCAGGTAACGCCAGCTATCCTTCGTGAAGGCACCGAGGCCCTCAGAGCACTGCAGCGGACGGCCAGCAGGTAACGCCACCTATCCTTCGTGAAGGCACCGAGGCCCTCAGAGCGCTGCAGCGGACGGCCAGCAGGTAACGCCAGCTATCCTTCGTGAAGGCACCGAGGCCCTCAGAGCGCTGCAGCGGACGGCCAGCAGGCAACGCCAGCTATCCTTCGTGAAGGCACCGAGGCCCTCAGAGCACTGCAGCGGACGGCCAGCAGGTAACGCCAGCTATCCTTCGTGAAGGCACCGAGGCCCTCAGAGCGCTGCAGCGGACGGCCAGCAGGCAGGTAACGCCGAGACGGAGCCCACTCCAATGCAGGCGTGTCAACAGCTGTCACCAGGGGCGTAGGCAGAATTTCTCCCAGGGGGATGGGATCAGAGGGGCCCTCGTAGCCAGGGGGCCACATAATTCAAACAGTACAGTATGTTGTGTGTTGTAAAACAACGACAAATAACTTTCCGACAACGAAAAAATATATCTATTTTTGGGAGTCAAAAACTCAAAATTTCGCAAATTCGCGATAGCCATATTCAATATAATGTGATTTCCTTTCTTTCGGTGTTTTGTATTTGCAATTTTCTTCAAAATTCGATTTTATGCGATTTTTGCAAACATTTTTGTTTGTCCACCAAAAATGGCTTGACATGACGTGATTAAAACGTCATTATCTCCCAAATTGCTGCACCATTTTCATTGAAATGTTGGGATAAGACCTATAATTGATGCCGCATAAGGTACTGAAAGGTTGACGTCGATATCTATCATTGTTTTCAAGTGATTGAGAAAATGAGGGAGGGGTCGGGGGCAGATTCTGGTACCTCCAGCGGGGCGCGGGTTAATCAAATAATATCCTGAATCTTCTTCAATTCCTATTAAGGAAACAACACACACAATAGGTACGTACATGCCGATTGTGCACATGTACGATGAAGTTACCAAATCTATACAAAATGGCGAAATAAAATGCTTGAAATAACGAGATCTTGATTTACAGAAAGCTTTGGATACAGTTCGCTTAGAAATTTTCTTGAAAAAAAATACACCACATTGTAATACCGAGGGGCTTCTACAACACGATAGAGTTATATATTAACACACGCCCTGGATGGCCTCTGATAATTACACGCCCTGGAGGGGGAGGGAGGGGCGGAGCGACATTTTTACCATATATGTATGGTGAAGGATATGTCACTTTCTACTACGGAAGATGGGGGGGGGGCAAATACCGAGGGGCTTCTACAACACGATAGATTTATATCTTAACACGCGCCCTGGACCCTGTAGGGGGAGGGAGGGGCGGGGCGGATTCAGCGCCCCTAAGATCTCGAAAACCACGCAACGTAGCGACAAGCGGAAAACGGCGTTAGATAGTGTAACGTTGGTTACATTTTTGTGTTGGAACTACGGCTAATTTTTTTAACCTCTCAGCACCTGAGCCCGGGCGGGCGCGGCCACATTACCACGAGTACTGTCGGCCATGTTTCAGGAAGCGAAGTCACTAGCCGGCCAGCCCCGCCGCCCAACAGTAGCGAAAACACGCCAGCGGACCACGTTCACACCCGCCACTTCGCACACCTTTACCGCTCAACACCACTGCCGGAAAAGCAAGTGCCCGGCGGGCGGGACGGCATATCGGCGGTCTGAGCTCCACGCCATTAACAAGGTGACAGAAATTCGGAGAGCCACGCCCACAAAGCGCCATTCACACCTCACGCCCTAACACCACTGCCGGAACAACCAGGGTCACCTGCCGACCACCGGCCACTTGTCTTCCGACAGCCACCTGTCGCCTGTCACCGATCTGCCAACCCGCCGTCCGTCACATCGCCAGCGGGTCATCTCACACCCGTCATTCACACCTCTCACCTTAACACCACTGCCGGAACGACCAGGGTCACCTGCCGACCACCGGCCACTTGTCTTCCGACAGCCACCTGTCGCCTGTCACCGATCTGCCAACCCGCCGTCCGTCACATCGCCAGCGGGTCATCTCACACCCGTCATTCACACCTCTCACCTTAACACCACTGCCGGAACGACCAGGGTCACCTGCCGACCACCGGCCAGTTGTCTTCCGACAGCCGTCTGTCGCCTGTCACCTATCCGCCAACCCGCCGTCCGTCACATCGCCAGCGGGCCATCTCACACTCACACCCGTCATTCACACCTCTCCCTGTACACCACTGCCGAAAACGCAAGTGCCGGAAGCCCGGCGGGCAGGATAGCATATCACCGGTCGCGGAGCCCCAGCACCGTTAACAAGGTGCGACAAAAAGACTGCCGCAGGCCTGCCGGAAGACTGGGACGGCTCGCCAGAAGACCACCCAGACAGCCAAGATCAGGTCGACCTCTGAGGGGAGGGGCCTCGGACGGACATCCGCCGAACGAGAGAAGAGTGAGCATGCTATCGCGGACCGGCTGACAGCGGGGAGGGGGTCACGCAAGGTGACTCAAAGACACGGCCGGTATAGGCGGAAGTAACGGAAAGTATAATAACAGAAGTGGAGTGGAGAACAAAATCAGTCGCGCTGGGAGGAGGGCTAGAGAGGGATCGGCGCCGGAGGTCGCGCCGGAGGGTCGCACCATCAGTCGCACTGGGACGGAGGCAGGACAACATGGCCGGGAAGATCCAGAGAGGAAGTGAGCCGCGGTCTGTGACGAGAGGAATGGTGCTGGAAATGCGCGCCGGAGAGATGGTCCAGGAATGCAGTGGTGTCCGCCCATTTAAACTGATGGAGCGGGCGAGTGACTGAGTTAACATGGAAACAGACGCCACGATTCGCAGTGGCGGCAATCTGCGCATCACCCAGATTGCACCTGTCACCTGTCACAGTAAGGCCGCTGCTCACTCCACCGCCCGAAACAACATCCAAATATCCACGGTCTGTCGTCACCCCCCGTAGTAGCTAACGGTCATGTGCTCTGACAGGCGATCTGAGGCATTGAGGGATCTCGGGCGGGAGGCACGGAACGGCCTATCCGGCCGGGATCTAATGACTCAGGAAATGGATCTTTGCCATGAGGAGGGGAGGGTGAAGTGTGGATTTTGAGGAAGGGCTGGGACGGGAGTGTTATGGACTGGTTGGTGGGGTGACGGGCCAGCGGAGGGGCGGGGGAAATATGTATCACGGGAGGGACGTAGATAAACTGTTCGGGCGCGTGACGTAGCAATCAATACGACATGTCACCGTACATGTATATACAGGTATACTAAAGATGAAGGATCGCAGAGCTTACGGCTTTATGGTATATTATTATGAACTTACTGAACTAGTACTATGAACCGAGCGGAGTGATGATCGAGAAGCCACAAGGCGTGATGGAGTCGTAACGGGTCTGGCGTGCCCGGGGAGCCGACTCCACAGAACGCATTCCGTTTTACGTAAATTGACGCCATCTCGTTTACAATACGAGACGGGCATTGGTTAATCATGAATGTATAGGAATGCTCGGCAAACTCTTGCGCCAATGATGTATCATTATTGGTCTTCGTTACGCCGTGGTTATATAAGACATTCGATAAATATTATTTAAAAGCTTTTACTTGACCGTACAATACCGTTGGCGAAATACCTCCTTCAGTTCAAGGTTTGCAAAACAAAATACGAAAGATCTTCCCCAGCGTGAGATAAGCAAATCGTTCTTCATTCGTCAGTTGCAATCCATCACGAACAAAATATCTCTTCCTGGCACGCCATATCATAAATATTTAATTATTGCATTGAAATTTAAGTCAAAGTTGTAGACAAAGCTTAGTTTTAACTATTTTCGTTGAATGTATACGAACCGATTGTCAAGCTCATTGTCAATCAACACGTTTGATGTAAGAGTAGCTGCTGGCAAGCGATCGGCGTATCTAAAGTTTACTGTATATAGCACGGCTGATAGTAAGCCGTGCTAAAAAACTATACAAACATTTAAATCATAAACTTAACTGCAACTGAACTTGTGTAAGGAGATATAGCATTGTATCCAATTATCTTGCACCTAAATAAATTGCTCGCGGTGATCTATTGGCACCGGTTTCGTAGAGAAGTATCGTGTTATTTACAATGGCCTTCAGGGTCAGGGCGTTGACAGGGCGTGTCGGGGCGTTGCCATCCCAGCAATGGCCGCCGTAATGTGACGCGTCCCCGTATCCGGCCCGTCGAGGCCAGGCATACAGGGAGTGACCCGCTCACGGCGGCGGCCAAGGGAGCGCAGGGGCAGCGGATTCGGGGGGCAGCGGGGGCAGCCGCCCCCGCTGGCAAAATCAGGCGGGGCAAAACTATCTTTTTGTCCCCCCCCCCATCTTCCGTAGTCGAAAATAACATATCCTTTACCATACATATATGGTAAAAATGATGAGCATTGCAAAAGTAAAAAAATATATATACTTCATATGGCAGTAAAATATGGTAGCTTGTCCTTGAGGTAAAAGTGACGCAACGTAAGTTTAAACAATATTAGTAATATAGTATATAGTAATATAGCATGTTATGAAATTATTATATGATGGAACAGTGTCAGGAATATGATTCAATCCTTACAGCTGAAGCTAATTGATAAAAAATAATTTTCACTCCACGTCTATATGCGCCGAACAAATTAACCCGCGACTTACTGGGGGGGGGGCTATGTTTTGCCCCCCCCCCCCGTTATTTTGAAATAACTCCTAAACCAACACCAGTATCGTCACCAATATTTCAGTAACATGTCTCACATAAATTCGACACATGTTGGCCAAAGAAAAAGATGAAATTATGATAAATCAACCGGGAATGACGTCAGAGCGACGTCATGTTCTTCGGTTTTTGTTGAAAAATAATGGTTTGCGGAAAACTCTTTCAAAGGTACAATGTTTCAGATAAATGAAATTGCCTTGCATAAGATTACTGACAATAGACAGGGCTATCAAACTGCCATCAATTTTTGAGTTTTTTTTTCATTCAAAATTTCGAAAAATCCAAATACTTTTTGTTTTGTTTTTATAATATTTTCACAACAAAAAAATCTGAGGTATCCAAAAACCGGAATATATGTGATTGAGACGTGTTCGGTGAATGTGTACCAAATTTGAAGTCGATATCTTTAAAAATGACTAACTTATGACCTTTAACCCGCGAGTTACTGGGGTATATTCCATAGCGCGACTTACTGGGGGGTCTATTCCCCCCCCCCCCTCGGATCTCCGGAATGACTAGACCAATTGTAAAAATTCAAACGGCATTCGATAGCCCTGGGAAATTTATCGAGGGAAAAATAATATTGTTGACCTCGGGATCACTGATGACGTCACAGGTCAGGTCAAGTATAAAATGTTTGACCGTGTCAAAAAGTATCGATGGATGGAATGGTCGCTCAAAATTGCGATATTAAACGCATAAGCAGTCGATAAATCGGTATGATTCATGTGTCTGACACTTCTAAGTATCATTCTAAGCTGTGTATGACCTTGGGTTAGGTCAAGGTCATCTGAGGTCACGAGGTCAAACTGCAGATTACGGTCATTAGGTGTTGTAACACCTGTTTATGGGTTTGTTTTCGTCTAGAACGCGAAACATTACCTTAGAGCATTGTTTGTTTCATATAAATCGAAGTAAAAAGCAAAAACGGAAATGCATTTTGTATGCATAATAATGCTGTGAGAGGTGGTCGATTTTTGCCATTTAAAGGTCATAAGTCAAGTGGTAAACATATTCACCGAACACGTCTCGATCATACATATTCCTGTTTGGGATAATTGTGATTTTTTTGGTGCAAATTTGTGTTTAAAAAAATGGATTTCTCAAAATTTTGAATAAAAAAACCTCAAAATCCGAGATGAGGGTTTGATAGCCCGGTCTATTGTCAGTAGTTTGATTTAAGACAATTTAATTTATCGCAAACATTGTACTTTGACAGCGTTTTCCGCAAACTATTATTTTTCAACAAAAACCGAAGAACATGACGTCACTCTGACGTTATTTCCAGTTTACCTATCATAACCTCATCTTTTTCCTTTAGCCAACATGTGTAGAATCAATGGTGGAACTTTATGAAATCGGTTGGGGGGGCCAACGGCCGAATGGTCAAGTTGACTCACTAAATGTCCAATACTATATATATGTCCAAAACTATATGTGTATGTCAATATAGTGTATAATTATTATATAATATACTTATTATAAAACTATTACAATTATTACAATTATGGAACCATTTTTTCCCGTTTCATACAGGACAAAAATACTCAAAACATTTTTCTCTCCATATCCTTCTTACCAGGCACGTAGCCAGGATTTCGTCCAGGGAGGGGCGGCGCCTCGAAAGGGCCCCTTCCCGAGCGTTGAAAGGGCCCTTCCCAAGCGTTGAAAGGGACCCCTCCAAAAAAAAACGCATGAAAAGGCACGTTACAAGGCTGGAAAATGCAGTATGGCAGGTATGGCATGGGCCATACCAACGTTTAGGAGCTGGAGTTAGCAAACTGCCACATCAACTTTGGAACCAGCGACACGAATTTGGAATCAGCTATACTAACTTTGAATATTTTTGTTAAGCTCAAGACCTGGAACTCTTAAACAAATTGCGCCGCGGAGCGGCGCGAAAATTTTGAGTTTTATGCCCTGGGTTGCTTTCTCATCAATGCGTCGCATTGCGTATGGTGCGGACCTCTAAAATTGCTATATTGTGCGTTTAAAAATGCGGGGAAAAAGTGTTAAAGTGAACTATTTTGCCCAATAATATAGGAAAGTAGCAACATAACACATAAATGCGCCGAGAAACTAAGCGATTTTTTTCCTAACCCGCATATAATCGAATTTGTAGTTAAATTGCGCTGCGGAGCGGCGCGAAAATTTTGAGTGTTATTCCCTGTACAACTGTATTCTTACTGTTGAAAGGCCCAATGTCCCTTCAGATCGTCTAGCCTGTTCAGGGACTCATCTGGGATCTGCGAAGCGGAAAGACATGATGTGGGGTGGGTGATATATATATAATACAAAAAAGGCTTACTCTACAGGAAAAAATAAATCGGATCTTTCGGGTATATTGTAGCACCCTGACGAAGGGTGTTACAATATATCCGAAAGCTCCGCTTTTAATATTTTTTTATTGTGGAGTAAGTCCTCTTTGTATTTAATCTTCATCTGGGATCTATACGTGCTTTGACCCTTCCGGTCTCACCAGAGACTCCTATGACTTTCCAAGAAGCCCCTCTTGTGTGTCAAGGGGCTCATTCGGCCTGTTCAGAGGTCCTTCCGACTTGGCCAGAGACTGCACTGGCTGCTTTGTCGCCCTGCCGACATGCTCAGGGGCAGGGGCGGCGGATTGCGGGGCGTAGGGTACCCAAAATCCCCCCTCCCCTCAAATGAAAATCCTGGGGAGGGGAAGGGTCATGTTGCCCCCAGATTGAGCAGGCTAAAATCTGGGGGGGGGGGAACTACCCTTTGCCCCCCAGGATTTTCGACTGGGGGAAATTTGGGGTACCCTGACCCCGCAATCCGCCGCCCCTGCTCAGGGGCCCCTTTGACCTGCCCAGGGGCCCCTCCAGTCTGGCTAGGAACTCATCCGGCATGTTCAAGAGGCCTTCTGACCGGCCCAGGGACCCTTTCGGTCTAGCCAGGGGCCCCTCTAACTTTCCCAGGAGCCCCTCCGATCGGCCCAGCGACTCTTCTGGTCGGCCTACGCTGGCTGCTTTGTCACCCTGCCGACGTGCTCAAGGGGTCCTCCGACCTGCCCTGGAGCCCCTCCGTGCTGGCCAGGGGCCATTTCGGCATGTTCAGGGGCCCTTCTCACCCGCCCAGGGGTCCTTTCAGTCTGGTCAGGGGCCCCTCCGATCTGCGCAGGGCCCTTTTAACTTTCCAGGGCCCTCTGGTCTCTCCAGGGGCCCTTTAACCTTCTAAGGGGCCATTCCGACATAGCAAGAGACTGCACTGGCTGCTTTGTCGCCTTGCGACATGCTCCGAGGGCCCTCCGACCTGCCCTGGGGCCCCTCTGTGCTGGCTAGGGGCTCATTCGGCATGTTCAGGGGCCCTTCTGACCCACCTAGGTGCCCTTTCGGTCTGTTCAGGGCCCCTCTGACCTGTACAGGGGCCCTCTTAACTTCCCAGGGGCCCTCTGGCCTGTCCAGGGGCCCTCCAACCTGCTCAGGGGCCCTTATGACCTGGAAAAGGACTGCGCTTGCCGCTTTGTCGCCCTGTCGACATGATCAGGGGCCTCTCAACCTGCCCAGGGGCCCCCCTGTGCTGGCTAGGGGCCCATTCGACGTGTTCAGGGGGCCCATTTGACGTGCTCAGGGGGCCCTCTGACCCGCTCAGGGGCCCTTTCGGTCTGGCCAGGGGCCCCTCTGATATGCACAGGGCTCTTTTGAACGTCTCAAGGGCCCTCTGGTCTTTCAGAGAGGGCCCTGGTGGCCCTAAAGGGCCTCTGAGGTCCTCTAAACTCTCTAAAGACCACGCTTCGTGTAGTAAAGAGCCTATGATACCGCGCTTCGCGCGGTCTCGTCGGCCCTTTTCGGCGCGCTGCGCGCGCCGAGAAGGGCCCTCGCGCCCAAAAAGGGCCCTCCTGGCCTCCAGGGGGGGGGGGGGGGGGGCGGCCGCCCCCGCCGCCCTCCCCTTGGCTACGTGCCTGCTTCTTACCCTTATATCCATATCCATATCCTTCTTTTCTTGCCCATAAAATTGACAAATTACTAGTTAACTGAAATTGATAGGTAAACACTGACAAGGACAGCGACACAATTTCGAAGCCGTTAAATGTTAAATTATCGCCATCGGCGGCCAATTAAAAATGCATCTGAAAAACACGTTCCTCATACATAATTTTCACATGCCAGCCGGAGTCGGCAAAAATTAACTGACTCCGACTCCGGCAAAAATCACCTACTCCAATAGACTCGGATTCCGAGTCCGAGTCTGCAAGACTGCTTCCGACCGACATGGCTCTCTCAGCCCGTGTAAGGGCTCTCCAGAATGACCGAGAGCTTTCTCAGACTTGCACAGGGCCCTCTTAGGTCTGACAATGGCCCTTTTAGACAAGCGTAAGGCCCTCTCAGATCAGACGGTGGTCATCTCTGGTCGACCTATAATCCTCTCAAAGAAGCGGAGAGTTCTCTCTTAGGGACTTAGGGCTCTCTTAGGCCTGAAAAGACCCCCCTCTAGAGGATTAAGGGTCTTTTCAAACTGGTAAACAGATCTCTCAGACAGGCACAGGGCCCTCTCAGGCCTGACAAAGGTAATGTCAGAACGACAAGGAGCCTAAGGCTCTAAGGCCTGGAAGATACTGTATCAAACCAACTGAGGCCCCTCTCAGACCGCCGGGTTTTTTCCGGTCTAGACAATGGCCCTCTAAGACCAGCCTGGGGCCCGCTCAGGCCTGGCGAAACTCAATAGCCACTCGAGCCGACCGATGGTCCCCTCAGTCGGACTGAGTTCTCCTTCAGGCCAACCAAGGGCCCCCTCAAGCCGACCAAGGGCCTCTCAAGTTTACCGAGAGCCCCCTAAGGCAAACAGAAGAGCCCCACAGGCACACTAGGGACCCCTATAGGCCGACCGAGGGCCACTCAGGCCGACTAAGGGCCCCTCAGGCCAACCGAAGGCCTCCTCAAGCTGACCGAAGCCCCTCAGTTCGAAAAATCACCTAAAACTGACCGAAGGTACCTTAGGTCGAAAAAGGGTCTTCTCAAGTCGACTAAGCCAACTGAGGGCCCTTCAAGGCTACCGAGAGCCTCCTAAAGCCGTCAGAGGACCCCCTCAGGCAGACGATGGCCCCTTCAGGCCGACCAAGGACCCCTCAGACCGAAAAGCCCCTTCAAGCTGCCTGGAATCTCCTCAGATCAAACGAGAGCCACTCAGGACGACCGAGGGTTCCACAGGCCAACAGAGGGCCCCTCAAGCTGACCGAGGGCCCCTCAGACCAAGCGAGGGTCCTCAGGCCCACTCAGGGTCCCCTCACGCGGACCGAGGTCCCCTCAGGCATACCGAGGGCCACTTAAACCGACTGAGGTCCCCTCAAGCCGACAAAGTGTCCCTCAGGCCGACAAAGAGCCCCTCAGGCCGACAAAGAGCCCCTCAGACCGAACCAAAAGCTCATCAGGCCAACCAAGGGTCCCCTCAACCGGCCGAGGTTCCCTCAAGCCGATCGAGGGCCCCTAAAGACGATCGAGGGCCCCTAAAGACGACCGAGGCCCCCTCAGGCCAACCGAGCTTCCATCCAGGCCGACCGAGGACCCCTCCAGGCTGACAGAGGCCCCCTTGGGACGAAGAAAAGCTCGTCAGTCCGACTGAACACCCCTCAGGCCGACGAAGGGCCGGCCGGTCAAGCCGGCCGAGGTTCGATCAAGTCGACCAAGCCCCCCCCCCCATTTTCAAAAATGAAACGGTGTTTGATTCCCCTCAACACGAACTACATTTATAAAAATAAACAAATATACATTTTTGATAGGGGTGCAACAGGGGGGAAAACTACAAATTTTAGTGGTATATGTGATCCAACACAGCTGTCATGGTTATCAACTGCTTTTAGCACAACTAATGGGTATCGATAGAGATTGAATTGGAGATTGATATATGGCGATCACTTTTGAAAATTAAAAAATCATAGGCGTGTGCAGGTCACTTAATATGGGGTGAAGTAAATGCGGAATAAAACTATTTATGTATGTTTTTATAAATGAAATGGTATGTTATTGTGACATTAGACAAAACAGTTATAAATCATGATTTGCCATAGGCGGTACCAGGTTAGTGAAAAAGGGAGGTAAAATAGGAAAAAAATATTAACCGCAGGCATGTTGCTACCCAGCGGCCAGCACTATAAATAAATTACTGATCGTAGATAGTTCTTCTTTGCATATTGTACTTCATCATAGGCGCATCCAGAATCCAAACTGGGGAGGCGCAAGACCTTTTGATAAGTATATTATCCGCTATTATGATACTAACTAGTCAACAGTGACTATTTCACTTACAACTTCAATTCACATTGCTTACCCCTCTTTCTAACATACCTGGACTCGCCTATTATCTTATAATCGTTCGTAGAGTATCCTGTGGTGCGTGTTTCATCCGAAAACTGCAGTATGTTATGTCATTGTAGGCCCATGCATCTTAGTTTCCTTGCGATAATATGACCCCCTTTCTTCCATTCCTGAGCACGCCTCTGCCAAAAAATCAATTTACTCCCTCTTCTGGCCTCATAAGTGCATATATAATTATAAGTTAACCGTCTATTGCGCCGTAATCGCTGGCATATCGCCATCACCATGCCAGTCACCCCCTTTGCATGTGTCTGAACACGCCCTTGCAACTCTATATGTAATAAATTATGAAAATAATGGAAGAAGCTATCTTTTACATCTTGATAGCCATAAATGCTCCTTACATCTCTCTATTGGCTTCCCGCCAAGCATTGAATACTTCCTGGGACCCCCCCCCCCCTTTCAAGCCCCTGAAACAGCCTCTGCCATGCAATTTTTATGATATTTCATTAGCATCAACTAATTTGCACTTGCTGCAATCACCGTAAACCGATGTAACTCCTTCATACTTGAAGCAGTTAGGAAGAAACCGTGAAGATCGCATTTCTGTATTATCGCCAAATATCGCCGCCGAACCCTCCCAAAACCGTGCCCTGGAACCGCCTCTGTTCAGGTTAAGAACTCAAAGTTTTAACTCCAAATGCGGAATTCAATTCTAGGAAAAGTCCCAAAATTGCATGGGCCTGCTTCCTGCTGTTCTGGAGATATCTGCAAAAAACATGAGGGGGCGGAATCCGCCGCCCCCCCCCCCCCCCCCCCCCCCCTGTTACAAATAGGGTTAAATTAAGCACTCCGATCGCTAATTCGTCATGCTCCCCTCCGCTATTCGCTAATCTGAACGCTTGAACCTTGTAGCTACAGACTTGTTAGCAGAAGAGAATCCATGCTACCAACTTACCCATATCATAATCGAAAAGCAGTCGCAGATGGAATCACAATGCTCGTATACCTGTAAGATGGAATACTCAAGATGGTATCACATCTTGACAGTGTCCTGGCATTGGGAAATTTGGGCGGAAAATGACACCCTATGGATACTATTTTTACACTCTTTTTCCCAAGTTTTCCTCTTAATATTCCACTCCATATTTTAAAATGTATTGGATAATTTGAACTATATACTGATTTATGGATGTAATGATAGGACAAGACAGGGAAAGACAGATCAAAATTGGCATAAGTAATAACTAATTCTGGTGAGCGGGTAATTGGACGCTGATAAAGCCGAATACAATGTCTTTTTGTTGAATTTTCCACTCTTTATGCTTAATTTTAGCCATAATTTTCCATTCCGCACCTAAGCTGCAAAGCAATCCTAGGACCCTGCATATGATGAAATACGCAAAATTCAAAACAACAATATGTACGGGTAGTCCTTGCAATTTTAGAGGGGCACACATTTGTGAAAACATGGGGGGGCAGGAACACCATGGGGGGGCACAGCTCAGCATTTGGGGGGCGCGGGCCCTCCCAAAGAGATATAAAATTCCGCCCCTGTGTAGAATTAATGTGAGAGAAGGTACTGCAAAATTGGGGACGATACTGGTGTTGGTTTAGGAGTTATTGCAAAATAACGGGAGGGGGGGGGGGCAAAAATAGCCCCCCCCCCCAGTAAGTCGCGGGTTAACCCTCGCCAGTGCAGGGGGGGTTGATGCAACCCCCACCCCTCGGTTTTTCTGGAATAACTCGCGTAAATATCAACCGATTGCGATGAAACTTTCAGTACCCTACTTGTGAACAATTTGACACATTCTGAAATTTTTAAGTTGTAGGTCACTTGACCCGTGACCTTTGACCTGTTTTTCAAGGTCATGTTTGGCGCAACTGGCGTCCCGTAGTATTAATCCTGGTAACTTGTGCAGTTTCATAGTCTTTGTTGTTCAGGAGCATATGCACAGGTGTTTCCAGGTGACCGTTGTGGTTTTAACTGAGATTGTGACCTCGATTGACCTTTTCAGAGGTCAACCGAGGTCACTGACCTCCGATGACCTCATATTACTTGTTTGGCTTCTGGCTGTTTCGAGGACATTTTGTGACGCTGATTTCAAATATGGGATCCATTTTATATAATTATATGTTCCACTGGGGTCATGCGCCCCAACAAGTCAACCGAGGTCACTGACATCAAATGACCTGACATGACCTGATATGACCTTTTTGGAATTTGGCAGTTTCTAGGACATTTTGTGACGGTGATTTCAAATTTGGCACCCATTTAGCAT
>JAXIVJ010004880.1:25000-78851 GCA_036785665.1 Chirona hameri
GATTATTGGTTTGGAAGATAACCGGGGGGCGGAAAACGCCCCCCCCCTCCCTCCCGCAGTCAATAGTGTTCCGCTGAGACCCCAGCCAATGTCGGGTTAATACTCGTACATTGTCAAAGCCTTGTACTCCGCTCAGACGTTACTAGCATACACTACAAAACAATGACAACTTTGACTGGTCTTCCTTCGAGAGCCTCACCGGCGCTCGACCGTCAGACCACCTCTACCATCACAAGACCCTCTAAAGGACAACAGAGGCCCTCTACATATCGGCAGGGGCCTCTAAACGCCGGCAGATGACCATCTGCAGATCGACAGGGCTCTCTTAAGGCCGACAGAGGGCCCTTTAATGACCAGCAGAGGGCCCTCTACAGATTGGCTGGGACACTCTGCAGATCAACAGGGCCCCTAAAGGCTGAAAGAGGGTCCTCTACAGGTCGGCAGGGCCCTCTACAGGCCGGAAGGGCCCTCTAAAAGCAGGCAGGGCCCTCTAAAGGCCGGAAGGGCCATCTAAAGGTCGGCAGAGGGCTCTCTATAGATTGGCTGGAGCACTCTGTAGATCAACAGGGCCCCTAAAGGCTGGAAAAGGGCCCTCTACATGCTGGCAGGGTCAGCTAAAGGCCGGCAGAGGGCCCTCACCAGATCGGCAGGGACCCTTTACAGATCGGCAGGGCCCTATAAAGGCCGGCAGAGGGCCCTCTACAACCGACAGGGCCCTCTAAATGCCGGCAGGGGGTCATCTGCAGATTGGCATGGCCCTTTAGAAGCTGGTAGAGGGCCCTCTCCACACTGGCTGGAGCCCTTGTGTACGCATTTACATATACATGCCTTTCGCAGACAAGCAAGTGCTGTTATTTATTCGTGTTACGTTTTTTTAGGTTCGTGGGCGTTCTTTTATGCGACGTAAGGCGTTTTTCGTGCGCCTGACACCATAAAAACGCTGGGGCCTTCGGCCCCAGGGGCCCTCGCTCGGTCGCCAGAAGGGCCCGCCTGATCTCCAGGGGGGGGGGGGGGGGGGGGGGGGCATGGCCCCCTTGCCCCCCCCCCCCCCGCCCTGCCTCAGACCACACAAAGCTTCTTTCCAAACTTCAAGCCTATTTTATCGATCCTACCTGGTTTTCTTCTTACCTCCGTGGTCATACTCAATCTGTGTGTACTGCTGACGGGCGTGGCAACCGGCACCTTTCCAGACCCCAGCCCAATCCCATCGGTGTATTCCAAGGATCCTCTCTTGGCCCACTCCTCTTCCAGATATTTGCTAACGACCTGTCCCTCTTTGTCCCTGACGCGCACGTGGTGCAGTACGCTGATGATACCCAAATTTTGATATCTGGCAAAAAAGACTCCCTCCCGCAGCTCATTGCTACAATGGAACAGACATTAGACTCCTTGGACGTCTGGTTCCACTCCCACGGTCTGAAAGTAAACACAAGTAAAACGGAACTTATAGTCTGTGGTTCCCGTCAAAATTGTTGTGGCATGGCTCCCATTACTGTTCGGTAACGCGAGGATGCAGTGCGTGAGGACCCCACCGTGAGGAACCTTGACGTAGTGTTCGACAAGTACCTCACCTGGGACCCTCACGTTTCTGCCCTCGTCAAAAAATGCAACGGTATCCTCATCGGCCTGTCCCACGTGCGTCATCAGATCCCACCTGACCTTCTGCCCACCTTGGTCAATGCCTTGGTCATCTCGCACGTTCGATACTGCCTTGCCGTCTATGGCAACGGGTCGGAGAAAAACACACAACGCCTCCAAAAAATCCTGAACTTTGCGATGCGCGTTGTCTCCGGCCGTCGCAAATTTGATCATATATCGGACGTGCGTGAGGAACTGGGCTGGCCTACTGCCCGTCAGCTCTACCAACAGCACTCTGTTAGTTTGCTTCACAAAATACGAGTTACTGGCGAACCGCAAGCTCTTGCCTCTCATATTCAGGCCAACTCTTCTCTTCGCTCCCGTTCTACTCGTCAGGACACTGATTAGCTCTCCCGCGTGTGAGGACGGAGGCGGGTAGGCGGCGCCTCCTATACAGTATCGCGCAACTTTACAACTCTTTACCTCTGGAACTCCGGAACTCGACTCTCACGTCTTTTAGGCATGCACTGTGTAATCATTTAGCTGGGACTGGATGAATATGTACGTACGTACGTGTGTGTGTGCGTGTTGTGTGTATGGATGTATGCTTTTTTATATTTTGCAACATGAATGCTGCTTACGAGTGCCTTTTTAACATGTCTCACCTTTTAACGTTATCGACTCGACACTCGGAATAGCCATTTTATGTTGGAGAGTGTTTTAAATGTCAATACATACATACATACATGCCTACGCCCTTGACTGTCACCTCTGATATCGTAATCGCAAGATGGCGTGATAAATATTGGAAACGCGACTTGCGCGGCTGGACAGATGCGGCTGTGGTTGTCTCGGATCAGGTAACGAGAGTCGTTAAATTGCCGCTTAGATGATCCTAAAGAGCTCGGGAACTTTGCAATGGGACAAACACATTCCATAGGCTTTAAGGAAATCAAAAATATTGTGCAGTTTGCATCGCGTATCAACTATTATGGAGGATGCTACTCGACGCTTACAAATACGCAGTACTCTGTCCGAATGCTTGGATGCACCACTGAATAATCACTTGCCGTTATACTGTGCCGTAGTACCTATGTGCATGGCGGGATAGCATCCTGTGAACTCTGAGAAAACGCAAACGATGAAGCTTAGCACATGCCAGAATTGCAGACCGACGGAGGGATTCGATACTTGGCTTAGTTTATTGTTGCTAGGCTGAGTCTAAGCGTGCATAGCTGTACCGATAACTCGTCCCAAGTCCCAACCCTTGCATTATCGGTCTGACAGCATGAAGAGCAGTAGTAACTGTTATCGGCCTATCAGCCTTTACCGGTCTAAGGCCCATAGCCCATAGGGCCCGATGGAATCAATCAATATGTTATCGACGCTTACCGCAGGGTGAACCAGGGGCAAGGCCTGCCTGTGGTGGACCTGATCTACCCTCCAGCCATGCTGACGATTCAGAGGGGAGCCAGTGCCCAGCCAACTACCAGTAGTAAGTCGCATTCTATGTTTAGGGATTCGATTACGGGTCTGCATGCAAAGTTATTTGTGCTTAGCGCTGGGCTAATTGGTAGATTGGACGTTCTATTGCTATTCCAATATAATTATACTTGAGTATTACCTGTATTAGAACTAAAACAGGTGCTTCCGTCTTTTGCTACCGGCATCATACTTGGCAGACGCGTCACTGTCGAGAAGAGCCACGATCTTGGGCCGTACTGACTTGGTACATTTTCAGACGGCGTTCGGCCCAGGGCGTGCAATGAGAGGAGGTCCCGATGTCGCCTGCCGAGACACGTTCGGTCGATGGACGGCACGTGCAACAACCTGCAGCAGAGCCACTGGGGGCGGGCCGACTCTCCGCTGATACGACTGATGCCCAGCAACTATGCCGACGGTACGCCGACTCGCGGGCCGCAGGGGAACGGTCACTGACTGCTGAGGAACGGTCACTGACTGCTGAGGAACGGTCACTGCCTGCTGAGGAACGGACACTGACTGCTGAGGAACGGTCACTGACTGCTGAGGAACGGACACTGACTGCTGAGGAACGGTCACTGACTGCTGAGGAACGGTCACTGACTGCTGAGGAACGGTCACTGACTGCTGAGGAACGGTCACTGACTGCTGAGGAACGGTCACTGACTGCTGAGGAATGGTCACTGACTGCTGAAGAGCGGTCACTGACTGCTGAGGAATGGTCACTGACTGCTGAGGAACGGTCACTGACTGCTGATGAACGGTCACTGACTGCTGAGGAACGGTCACTGACTGCTGAGGAACGGTCACTTACTGCTGAGGAACGGTCACTGACTGCTGAGGAACGGTCACTGACTGCTGAGGAACGGTCACTGACTGCTGAGGAATGGTCACTGACTGCTGAAGAGCGGTCACTGACATGCTGATGAATGGTCACTGACTGCTGAAGAGCGGTCACTGACTGCTGAGGAATGGTCACTGACTGCTGAGGAACGGTCACTGACTGCTGAGGAACGGTCACTGACTGCTGAGGAATGGTCACTGACTGCTGAAGAGCGGTCACTGACTGCTGAGGAACGGTCACTGACTGCTGAGGAGCGGTCACTGACTGCTGAGGAGCGGTCACTGACTGCTGAGGAGCGGTCACTGACTGCTGAAGAACGGTCACTGACTGCTGAGGAACGGTCACTGACTGCTGAGGAACGGTCACTGACTTCTGAGGAACGGTCACTGACTGCTGAGGAACGGTCACTGACTGCTGAGGAACGGTCACTGACTGCTTAGGAGCGGTCACTGACTGCTGAGGAGCGGTCACTGACTGCTGAGGAACGGTCACTGACTGCTGAGGAACGGTCACTGACTGCTGAGGAACGGTCACTGACTTCTGAGGAACGGTCACTGACTGCTGAGGAGCGGTCACTGACTGCTGAGGAGCGGTCACTGACTGCTGAGGAGCGGTCACTGACTGCTGAGGAACGGACACTGACTGCTGAGGAATGGTCACTGACTGCTGAGGAAAGGACACTGGACACTGACTGCTGAGCAACGGTCACTGATTGCTGAGGAACGGTCACTGACTGCTGGGGAACGGTCACTGACTGCTGAGGAACGGTCACTGACTGCTGAGGAGCGGTCACTGACTGCTGAGGAACGGTCACTGACTGCTGAGGAACGGTCACTGATTGCTGAGGAATGGTCACTGACTGCTGAGGAACGGACACTGATTGCTAAGGAACAGTCACTGACTGCTGAAGAACGGACACTGACTGCTGAGGAACGGTCACCGACTGCTGAGGAACGGTCACTGGACACTGACTGCTGAGTAACGGTTGCTGAGTAACGGTCACTGATTGCTGAGTAACGGTCACTGATTGCTGAGTAACGGTCACTGATTGCTGAGGAATGGTCACTGACTGCTGAGGAACGGTCACTGACTGCTGAGGAACGGTCACTGACTGCTGAAGAACGGACACTGACTGCTGAGGAACGGTCACTGACTGCTGAGGAACGGTCACTGATTGCTGAGGAATGGTCACTGACTGCTGAGGAACGGACACTGACTGTTGAGGAACGGTCACTGACTGCTGAGGAACGGTCACTGATTGCTGAGTAACGGTCACTGACTGCTGACCCAGACCGTGACTGGAGTGAAGGACCGAAAACGTGAACTTTGTACAAACGGGTATGGAAATAACGCTGGTGTTTGCTTCAGACTAGTGATTTGTGATATTGGGTGGTTGGATAAAAGCTTACCACTTCTACTTTCAGGCTTCATGTGTGATAGAACTGTCAACAACGTATCAGGAAGCTCTTTTACATTCATCAGATACCTTTCACAGTCATGTTCACAATATTGTACGACATTCGGGCTGGTTGACTATAACCTCACCCTCGTATCGTGACGTCGGCCAGTCAGGTGGACCGTAAATCGACCCTGTGATACTGCCGACAGGTATTCTGCAGCCACGGGCCAGGGGCCGGGACGGCAGCCCGCTGCCCTCAGCCCGTCTGGTCAGCTCCCGCTGTATCTCGGTTGGGGAGAACGTCGCCTCCCGCCGGTTCACGCTGTCGCTGATGCAGTGGGGACAGTTCATTGACCACGACATCACCCACGTGCCTGTCCAGAGACTGAGTACGTATCACCACATCACCCACGTGCCTGTCCAGAGACTGAGTACGTACCACCACATCACCCACGTGCCTGTCCAGGGACTGAGTACGTACCACCACATCACCCACGTGCCTGTCCAGAGACTGAGTACGTATCACCACATCACCCACGTTCCTGTCCAGAGACTGAGTACGTACCACCACATCACTCACGTGCCTGTCCAGAGACTGAGTACGTACCACCACATCACCCACGTGCCTGTCCAGAGACTGAGTACGTACCACCACATCACCCACGTGCCTGTCCAGAGACTGAGTACGTACCACCACATCACACACGTGCCTGTCCAGATACTGAGTACGTACCACCACATCACCCACGTGCCTGTCCAGAGACTGAGTACGTACCACCACATCACCCACGTGCCTGTCCAGATACTGAGTACGTACCACCACATCACACACGTGCCTGTCCAGAGACTGAGTACGTACCACCACATCACACACGTGCCTGTCCAGAGACTGAGTACGTACCACCACATCACCCACGTGCCTGTCCAGAGACTGAGTACGTACCACCACATCACACACGTGCCTGTCCAGAGACTGAGTACGTACCACCACATCACCCACGTGCCTGTCCAGAGACTGAGTACGTACCACCACATCACCCACGTGCCTGTCCAGAGACTGAGTACGTACCACCACATCACCCACGTGCCTGTCCAGAGACTGAGTACGTACCACCACATCACACACGTGCCTGTCCAGAGACTGAGTACGTACCACCACATCACACACGTGTCTGTCCAGAGACTGAGTACGTACCACCACATCACACACGTGCCTGTCCAGAGACTGAGTACGTACCACCACATCACACACGTGCCTGTCCAGAGACTGAGTACGTACCACCACATCACACACGTGCCTGTCCAGAGACTGAGTACGTAACACCACATCACACACGTGCCTGTCCAGAGACTGAGTACGTACCACCACATCACACACGTGCCTGTCCAGAAACTGAGTACGTACCACCACATCACCCACGTGCCTGTCCAGAGACTGAGTACGTACCACGACATCACCCACGTGCCTGTCCAGAGACTGAGTACGTACCACCACACCACCCATGTGCCCGCCTACCCCCGCCTACATCTAGGGAATGGAAAACATTCGCCCTCTGTTAAGAGAAGAATGAGAAGCAATTTCGTGGACATCCAATTGTTTTGTCTACATCCAATATTTTAAGTTTTTCCTCACAACTTCAGAGAGAAAAAACGCACTGAGACGCCGCCAACAGTGCAAAGGTTAGGTACCAATACATTTCCACGGATGGCTCCACCGCCCTACTCGCGCTGTCATGTTACCCAAAATTGGGGTGGCTCAACTTACCCCCTTCTTCCCTACATGCCAGGATCGTCTCTGATCACGCCGTGCTTGGCTTTCAATTTGTCTGGCGGGGTGTATTTATCAAGGCAATACAGTACTGTTATCATCACGTCACGTCCACCACTCTCATGTCATCTCGACTCTAAAGAGGTTTGTATGTGTCACTCTCCATATCAGCTATCCAGTGTCCATTTCCACAACGTGCACCGTCTACTTTACACTGCCGCTGGTTGTGCCGTCTTCAGACGTGACCGCAGGCGTGGACTGCTGCAGTACGGGAGTGCCGCGGTCCCGGGTGCACCAGCTGCCCGAGTGTTTCCCCATCGACGTGCCGGCTGGGGACCCGTTCTACTCCCGGTTTCGCGTGCGCTGCCTCAACTTCCTGCGGAGTATCCCGGCTCTGGGAGACGGCTGCGGCGACCAACCCGCACAACAGGTACGGAGTGTGGTGACCAACCCGCACAACAGGTACGGAGTAGGCGACCAACCCGCACAACAGGTACGGAATGTGGCGACCAACCCGCACAACAGGTACGGAGTGTGGCGACCAACCCGCACAACAGGTATGGAGTGTGGCGACCAACCCGCACAACGGGTACGGAGTGTGGCGACCAACCCGCACAGCAGGTACGGAGTGTGGCGACCAACCCGCACAACAGGTACGGAGTGTGGCGACCAACCCGCACAACAGGTACGGAGCGTGGCGACCAACCCGCACAACAGGTACGCCCGTGGTACGGAGCGCGGCGACCAACCCGCACAACAGGTACGGATCGTGGCGACCAACCCGCACAACAGGTACGGAGTGTGGCGACCAACCCGCACAGCAGGTACGGAGCGTGGCGACCAACCCGCACAACAGGTACGTCCGTGGTACGGAGTGTGGTGACCAACCTGCACAACAGGTACGGAGTGTGGCGAGCAGCCGGTACAGCAAGTATTGCGTCATTGCTTATGGCCCAGGAGACCAAATAGCAAGGAGCGGCCTCAATTGGTAACAGTAAAAGCGTGTTCTGGCAGGCGGAATTCAGCGAAATACGTTATGCATTGATTGTGGTCGTGAAATGTCCCTTATGCTACTACCCTACGCACATAACAAAGGACAGGTGGCCTTTGTTGTTCATCGCGTTACCGAGAGACCAGGCGTCTCTTTTACATGCAGGGATTATTTCGTTTAATATTCACTGCTTTAATTAATCAATCCACAGACAATCCGTGAACAGTCAAATATGACGAAAAGCAAGCGGTACTAACATTCAGTTTCCGCAGTATGTTTGCCTGAAAAGTGGTCATCAGTTGCAGGTATATTTGTCTGTTGTCTGCCGTTCCTTATCATCTGTCATCTACCGTCCCTTATCGTATGTCATCTACCGTCCCTTATCGTCTGTCATCTACCGTCCCTTATCGTATGTCATCTACCGTCCCTTATCGTCTGTCATCTACCGTCCCTTATCGTCTGTCATCTACCGTCCCTTATCGTATGTCATCTACCGTCCCTTATCGTATGTCATCTACCGTCCCTTATCGTATGTCATATACCGTCCCATATCGTCTGTCGTCTACCATCCCTTATCATCTGTCATCTACCGTCCCTTATCATCTGTCGTCTACCATCCCTTATCTGGCATCTACCGTCCCTTATCGTCTGTCATCTACCGTCCCTTATCATCTGTCGTCTACCATCCCTTATCTGGCATCTACCGTCCCTTATCGCCTGTCATCTACCGTCCCTTATCATCTGTCATCTACCGTCCCTTATCGTCTGCTATCTACCGTCCCTTATCGCCTGTCATCTACCGTCCCTTATCGTCTGTCATCCCTTATCGTCTGTCATCGAACGTCCCTTATCGCATGGTATCTACCGTCCCTTATCGTCTGTCATATACCGTCCCTTATCATCTGTCATCTACCGTCCCTTATCGCCTGTCATCTACCGTCCCTTATCATCTGTCGTCTACCATCCCTTATCTGGCATCTACCGTCCCTTATCGCCTGTCATCTACCGTCCCTTATCGTCTGTCATCCCTTATCGCCTGTCATCTACCGTCCCTTATCGTATGTCATATACCGTCCCTTATCGCCTGTCATCTACCGTTCCTTATCGTATGTCATATACCGTCCCTTATCGTCTGTCATCTACCGTCCATTATATGTCATCTGCCGTCCCTTATCGTCTGTCATCTACCGTCCCTTATCGCATGTCATCTACCGTCCCTTATCGTCTGTCATCTACCGTCACTTATCTGTCATCTGCCGTCCCTTATGTGTCATCTACCGTCCCTTATCGCCTGGCATCTACCGTCCCTTATTGTATGTCATCTACCGTCCCTTATATGTCATCTACCATCCCTTATCGCCTGTAATCTACCGTCCCTTATCATCTGTCGTCTACCATCCCTTATCGTCTGTCATCTACCGTCCCTTATCGTCTGTCATATACCGTCCCTTATCGTCTGTCATCCCTTATCGCCTGTCATCTACCGTCCCTTATCGTATGTCATATACCGTCCCTTATCGTCTGTCGTTTACCGTCCCTTATCGCCTGTCATCTACCATCCCTTATCGTATGTCATATACCGTCCCTTATCATATGTCATCTACCGTCCCTTATCGTCTGTCATCTACCGTCCCTCATCGTCTGTCATCTACCGTCACTTATATGTCATCTGACGTCCCTTATCTGTCATCTACCGTCCCTTATCGCCTGTCATCTACCGTTACTTATCATCTGTCATCTACCGTCCCTTATCGTCTGTCATCTACCGTCCCTTATCGTCTGTCATCTACCGTCCCTTATCGTCTGTCATCTACCGCCATAATCTACCGCAACTCCATAACTGTGGAGCCGCTACGGGTCCCGACTGCATCATCCGCCCTCGAGAGTCTCTGGCTGCGACTCATACTCAAGTCACCTATCATCATCGGCACAGTCTACCGGCCACCATCGAGTTCGATGACACCCGCCCTCGACGACATGCACAGTCAGCTGACGAGCATTCTCGGCCGCAATCTACCAGTGTATCTGCTGGGAGATACAAACATCGACGTCTCGCGACCGGAGAAGCAGGGTGTGACGTCATACCTGCAGCATCTGAGCGACCTGTCACTGACCCAGCTCATTACCGCGCCAACTCACCCCGGACTGAATCCATCGCTAATTGACCACTTCATCACGAACAAGCCCGATCTGACAGCAAGCGCGCGCGTCGTGTCGTGTGATATAAGTGACCACGACCTCATCACCGCGACAGTTTCGGTCATAAAGACGCGCCACGTGGTGAATACCATTAGTGTGAGGTCCAATCGGAATGTCAACACAGACGCCCTGTGCCTGGACCTGCTGCGGGCGGACTGGTCATCCCTGTACGACGCCAGCTCCACGCCCGAAAAGTGGGCTGCTTCCTGCAAACATGGAGCCCGATTATTGATGCCCATATGCCAGTGCGTACCATCAAGCTGAAGCACAGGCCGTACCCGTGGCTGCAGGATGATGAAGTCAGAGAGGCGATGGCTGTGCGTGACCAGGCGCGCATTGACCGCCAGCTGACACCTTGCGACGCCGCCGAGACGGAGTATCGTTTACGCCGAAATGCTGTCAAGATGGTACTCAACCGGGCGTGCGCTTCATATTTCCAGACTTCATTCAGGAACTCAAGATCGAGAACATGGCGTGACATCCGTCAATTTCTGGCATCGTCGGGAAAAACGGCGCCCAGGACCAGTACTGCATCGAACCTGCACGACCTGGGCTGGACTGACCGGCTCAACAACTTCTTCGCGTCGGTTGGAGGAGACGTGGCGAGGTCGCTGGCGGCCGCCGACACCGGGGAGCCGCTGCCGCCGCGCGTCTGCAGCGACGCGTTCTCGCCGCGGCCTGCCCAGCTGCCAGAACTGTCTGCCGCACTGCAGCGGATGAGCTCGTCCCGTGCGTGTGGCCCAGACGGCATAACTGTTGATATGCTAAGGAAGACGTTCGCCGTAGTGGGGCCCTATCTGCTGCACTTAATTAACTCGTGCGTAGCAAAATGCGACATGCCTGGTCAGTGGAAGTCTGCCGTCGTTATCCCGCTGTACAAGAAGGGCGACCGGCGTGACCCAGGCAACTATCGGCCGATTTCAATCATCCCCGTTGTGGCCAAATTGTGTGAGCGCGTGGTGTGTTCGCAGCTGATGACCTATCTGGACTGCAATGCTCTGCTCTGCCCGCAGCAGTATGGTTTCCGGCCCGGCATGTCCACGGGGGCGGCTGTGCTCGACGCAATCACGTATGTCACTGACAACATTGACAAGGGCCTCGTGACGTCACTCGTGACGGCTGATACTTCGAAGGCATTCGACAGCGTCGAGCATGGCCGCCTCTTGGACAAGCTGGGCTGGTACGGGATTCGGCCGGACTGGTTTGCTGATTGGTTGAGGGGACGTAGCCAGGCTATCGGGTCGTGTCCAGTGAGTGTGACACACGGCGTGATCCAGGGCTCGATTTTAGGGCCCATCTTGTACCTCATATTCACGAATAACCTGGCTCAACATCTGTCACATGTGAAAGTCGTCATGTACGCTGATGATGTCCAGTTCCTTGACGCTGACACTCCACAAAACTTCCTGGCTATCAAAGAAAAAGTTGAAAGGGACCTCTCGGTAACTGTACAGTGGTTTACTCAGAACAGACTCAAAATTAACCCATCCAAAACTGAAATGATAATTTTGAAGTCTCAACGTCAAAAAACGAACACCAGTTTCTCAGTCCATTTCGGTAGTGATGAAATTTTTCCGTCACCAAGCGTCAAGGTCCTGGGAATCACAATCGACCCTCACCTTACGTGGGATTCGCATGTCACGTCTGTCGTTCGGCGCTGCAACATGATACTTGTCAGCCTAGCCAGGATGCGAAACAGACTACCGAAAGACACAAAACGTATACTTATCGAAGCGTTGGTTTTTCCACATATCCGCTATTGTATCAGTGTGTGGGGTAGCTGCTGCATCTCCCAGAAAAAGCGCATTCAGAAAGTGATCAACTTCGGCGCGCGTATCGTTTCTGGCCTTGACCGAAGAGCTCACATTACTCCTGTAATGAGCGAGCTGAAGTGGAAATGTGTCGATGATATGGTACGTGTCAGCGATGTAGCCATGGTCCGTAGCCTGCTTACCTCGGACAATGCACCACAAATTCTACGGAAAAAGTTGCTGCTCAGCTCTGACGTGTCAGTCCGCAGCACGCGTGCAACCGAGCGAGGGCAGCTGCGTCTGCCTCACGTGCGAACTGAGTTTGCCCGACGCGGGTTTTTGTGTCGCGCCAGCAAGCACTGGAACGATTCGTCGTGAGTGTAGCAGTGTCTAAATCGCGAGATGCCTCTATTTGCAAAGTTGTTTTATTAGAGCTTTTTTTTATCTGATTGTAATCTACTCCGATGTATGTTTTTGTATATGTATACGACGTGGTCACCATAAAACCCATGAAATGGAGGGACCTAATAAACTGTATGTATGTATGTATGTACCGTCCCTTATCGTCTGTCATCTACCGTCCCTTATCGTATGTCATCTACCGTCCCTTATCGTATGTCATCTACCGTCCCTTATCGTATGTCATATACCGTCCCTTATCGTCTGTCGTCTACCATCCCTTATCATCTATCATCTACCGTCCCTTATCATCTGTCGTCTACCATCCCTTATCTGGCATCTACCGTCCCTTATCGTCTGTCATCTACCGTCCCTTATCTGGCATCTACCGTCCCTTA
Source organism: Chirona hameri (assembly GCA_036785665.1). Lineage (NCBI taxonomy): Eukaryota > Metazoa > Arthropoda > Thecostraca > Balanomorpha > Balanidae > Chirona > Chirona hameri. The sequence continues at coordinate 37,810 of JAXIVJ010004880.1, forward strand.
TCGCCTGTCATCTACCGTCCCTTATCATCTGTCATATACCGTCCCTTATCGTCTGTCATCTACCGTCCCTTATCGCCTGTCATCTACCGTCCCTTATCGTCTGTCATCCCTTATCGTCTGTCATCGAACGTCCCTTATCGCCTGGCATCTACCGTCCCTTATCGTGTCATCTACCGTCCATTATCATCTGTCGTCTACCATCCCTTATCATCTGTCATCTACCGTCCCTTATCATCTGTCGTCTACCATCCCTTATCTGGCATCTACCGTCCCTTGTCGCCTGTCATCTACCGTACCTTATCATCTGTCGTCTACCATCCCTTATCTGGCATCTACCGTCCCTTATCGCCTGTCATCTACCGTCGCTTATCGTCTGTCATCCCTTATCGCCTGTCATCTACCGTCCCTTATCGTATGTCATATACCGTCCCTTATCGCCTGTCATCTACCGTTCCTTATCGTCTGTCATATACCGTCCCTTATCGTCTGGCATCTGCCGTTCCTTATTGTCTGTCATCTACCGTCCCTTATATGGCATCTGCCGTCCCTTATCGTCTGTCATCTACCGTCCCTTATCGTCTGTGATCTACCGTCCCTTATCGTCTGTCATCTACCGTCACTTATCTGTCATCTGCCGTCCCTTATCTGTCATCTACCGTCCCTTATCGCCTGTCATCTACCGTCCCTTATTGTATGTCATCTACCGTCCCTTATCTGTCATCTACCATCCCTTATCGCCTGTCATCTACCGTCCCTTATCATCTGTCGTCTACCATCCCTTATCGTCTGTCATCTACCGTCCCTTATCGCCTGTCATCTACCGTCCCTGATCGTCTGTCATCCCTTATCGCCTGTCATCTACCGTCCCTTATCGTATGTCATATACCGTCCCTTATCGTCTGTCGTCTACCGTCCCTTATCGCCTGTCATCTACCGTCCCTTATCATATGTCATCTACCGTCCCTTATCGTCTGTCATCTACCGCCCTTATCGTCTGTCATCTACCGTCACTTATCTGTCATCTGCCGTCCCTTATCTGTCATCTACCGTCCCTTATCGCCTGTCATCTACCGTCCCTTATCGTATGTCATCTACCGTCCCTTATCGTCTGTCGTCTACCGTCCCTTATCGCCTGTCATCTACCGTCCCTTATCGTATGTCATCTACCGTCCCTTATCATATGTCATCTACCGTCCCTTATCGTATGTCATCTACCGTCCCTTATCATCTGTCATCTATCGTCCCTTATCATCTGTCATCTACCGTCCCTTATCGTCTGTCATCTACCGTCCCTTATCGACTGTCATCTACCGTCCCTTATCTGTCATCTACCGTCCCTTATCATCAGTCGTCTGCCGTCCCTTATCGTCTGTCATCTACCGTCCCTTATCATCTGTCGTCTACCGTCCCGTATCATCTGTCGTCTACCGTCCCTTATCATCAGTCGTCTACCGTCCCTTATCCTCAGTCGCCTGTCATATGTGGTCTTTCAGTGCCGTCATTGCAAGACCATCACTTCCATGAGCTCCTGTCGCTGCCACTGTTATATAAATCCTTGGCCAGCGCTGCCGCGGCGCTGACCTCTCTCCCCGTTTCTCCCTCCCCTCGGGCCAGGTGAACCAGATCACGCACTGGATAGACGGCAGTAACGTGTACGGCAGCAGCGCTGACCTCTCTCCCCCACTCCTCCTCCCCTCTCGCCAGGTGAACCAGATCACGCACTGGTTAGACGGCAGTAAAGTGTACGGCAGCAGTGCTGACCTCTCTCCCCGCTCCTCCCTCCCCTCTGGCCAGGTGAACCAGATCACGCACTGGATAGACGGCAGTAATGTGTACGGCAGCAGCGCTGACCTCTCTCCCCGCTCCTCCCTGCCCTCCCCCTCCTCTCTGGCCAGGTGAACCAGATCACGCACTGGTTAGACGGCAGTAAAGTGTACGGCAGCAGTGCTGACCTCTCTCCCCGCTCCTCCCTCCCCTCTGGCCAGGTGAACCAGATCACGCACTGGATAGACGGCAGTAACGTGTACGGCAGCAGCGCTGACCTCTCTCCCCACTCCTCCCTCCCCTCCGGCCAGGTGAACCAGATCACCCACTGGATAGACGGCAGTAACGTATACGGCAGCAGCGCTGACCTCTCTCCCCACTCCTCCCTCCCCTCCGGCCAGGTGAACCAGATCACGCACTGGATAGACGGCAGTAACGTGTACGGCAGCAGCGCTGACCTCTCTCTCCCTCCCCGGCCTCCCCTCTGGCCAGGTGAACCAGATCACCCACTGGATAGACGGCAGTAACGTGTACGGCAGCAGCGCTGACCTCTCTCCCCGCTCCTCCCTCCCCTCTGGCCAGGTGAACCAGATCACCCACTGGATAGACGGCAGTAACGTGTACAGCAGCAGCGCTGACCTCTCTCCCCACTCCTCCTCCCCTCTGGCCAGGTGAACCAGATCACGCACTGGATAGACGGCAGTAACGTGTACGGCAGCAGCGCTGACCTCTCTCCCCACTCCTCCTCCCCTCTGGTCAGGTGAACCAGATCACCCACTGGATAGACGGCAGTAACGTGTACGGCAGCAGCGCTGACCTCTCTCCTCCTCCCCCGCCTCCCCTCTGGCCAGGTGAACCAGATCACCCACTGGATAGACGGCAGTAACGTGTACGGCAGCAGCGCGGCCGAGCTGGCGCAGCTGCGCCGCGGCCGCTCCCGGCTGCTGCGGACCTCCGCCAACGACCGTCTGCCGCGGGTTGCCCACGGCGCAGAGGGCTGCGTCGAGAACAACGGCGTCTGCTTCCGCGCCGGTGAGGAGAGGGTACAGTGTAATGGAGAGTAACGGGTGCAGTGCAGTGTGGAGGAACGGGTACAGTGCAGTGAGGAGGAACGAGTACAGTGCAGTGAGGAGGAACGGGTACAGTGCAGTGAGGAGGAACGGGTACAGTGCAGTGAGGAGGAACGGGTACAGTGCAGTGAGGAGGAACGGGTACAGTGCAGTGAGGAGGAACGGGTACAGTGCAGTGAGGAGGAACGGGTACAGTGCAGTGAGGAGTAACGGGTACAGTGCAGTGAGGAGGAACGGGTACAGTGCAGTGAGGAGGAACGGGTACAGTGCAGTGTGGAGGAACGGGTACAGGGCAGTGAGGAGGAACGGGTACAGTGCAGTGAGGAGGAACGGGTACAGTGCAGTGAGGAGGAACGGGTACAGTGCAGTGTGGAGGAACGGGTACAGTGCAGTGAGGAGGAACGGGTACAGTGCAGTGAGGAGGAACGGGTACAGGGCAGTGAGGAGGAACGGGTGCAGTGCAGTGAGGAGGAACGGGTACAGTGCAGTGAGGAGGAACGGGTACAGTGCAGTGTGGAGGAACGGGTACAGTGTACTGGGGAGGAACGGGTACAGTGCAGTGAGGAGGAACGAGTACAGTGCAGTGAGGAGGAACGGGTACAGTGCAGTGAGGAGGAACGGGTACAGTACAGTGAGGAGGAACGGGTACAGTGCAGTGAGGAGGAACGGGTACAGGGCAGTGTGGAGGAACGGGTGCAGGGCAGTGTGGAGGAACGGGTGCAGTGCAGTGAGGAGGAACGGGTACAGTGCAGTGAGGAGGAACGGGTACAGTGCAGTGAGGAGGAACGGGTACAGTGCAGTGAGGAGGAACGGGTACAGGGCAGTGAGGAGGAACGGGTACAGTGCAGTGAGGAGGAACGGGTACAGTGCAGTGATGAGGAACGGGTACAGTGCAGTGAGGAGGCACGGGTACAGTGCAGTGAGGAGGAACGGGTACAGTGCAGTGAGGAGGAACGGGTACAGTGTAATGGTGAGTAACGGGTACAGTGCAGTGAGGAGGAACGGGTACAGTGCAGTGATGAGGAACGGGTACAGTGCAGTGAGGAGGAACGGGTACAGTGCAGTGAGGAGGAACGGGTACAGTGCAGTGAGGAGGAACGGGTACAGTGCAGTGAGGAGGAACGGGTACAGTGCAGTGAGGAGGAACGGGTACAGTGTAATGGAGAGTAACGGGTACAGTGCAGTGAGGAGGAACGGGTACAGTGCAGTGATGAGGAACGGGTACAGTGCAGTGAAGAGGAACGGGTACAGTGCAGTGAGGAGGAACGGGTACAGTGCAGTGAGGAGGAACGGGTACAGTGCAGTGAGGAGGAACGGGTACAGTGCAGTGAGGAGGAACGGGTACAGTGCAGTGAGGAGGAACGGGTACAGTGTAATGGAGAGTAACGGGTACAGTGCAGTGAGGAGGACCGGGTACAGTGCAGTGATGAGGAACGGGTACAGTGCAGTGAGGAGGAACGGGTACAGTGCAGTGAGGAGGAACGGGTACAGTGCAGTGAGGAGGAACGGGTACAGTGCAGTGAGGAGGAACGGGTACAGGGCAGTGAGAAGGAACGGGTACAGTGCAGTGAGGAGGAACGGGTACAGTGCAGTGAGGAGGAACGGGTACAGTGCAGTGAGGAGGAATGGGTACAGTGCAGTGAGGAGGAACGGGTACAGTGCAGTGAGGAGGAACGGGTACAGTGCAGTAAGGAGGAACGGGTACAGTGCAGTGAGGAGGAACGGGTACAGGGCAGTGAGGAGGAACGGGTACAGTGCAGTGAGGAGGAACGGGTACAGTGCAGTGAGGAGGAACGGGTACAGTGCAGTGAGGAGGAACGGGTACAGTGCAGTGAGGAGGAACGGGTACAGTGCAGTGAGGAGGAACGGGTACAGTGCAGTGAGGAGGAACGGGTACAGTGCAGTGTGGAAGAACGGGTACAGTGCAGTGAGGAGGAACGGGTATAGTGCAGTGAGGAGGAACGGGTACAGGGCAGTGAGGAGGAACGGGTACAGTGCAGTGAGGAGGAACGGGTACAGTGCAGTGAGGAGGAACGGGTACAGTGCAGTGAGGAGGAACGGGTACAGTGCAGTGAGGAGGAACGGATACAGGGCAGTGAGGAGGAACGGGTACAGTGCAGTGAGGAGGAACGGGTACAGTGCAGTGAGGAGGAACGGGTACAGGGCAGTGAGGAGGAACGGGTACAGTGCAGTGAGGAGGAACGGGTACAGTGCAGGGAGGAGGAACGGGTATAGTGCAGTGAGGAGGAACGGGTACAGGGCAGTGAGGAGGAACGGGTACAGAGCAGTGAGGAGGAACGGGTACAGTGCAGTGAGGAGGAACGGGTACAGTGCAGTGGAGAGGAACGGGTACAGTGCAGTGGGGAGGAACGGGTACAGTGCAGTGAGGAGGAACGGGTACAGTGCAGTGAGGAGGAACGGGTACAGTGCAGTGAGGAGGAACGGGTACAGGGCAGTGAGGAGGAACGGGTACAGAGCAGTGAGGAGGAACGGGTACAGTGCAGTGAGGAGGAACGGGTACAGTGCAGTGAGGAGGAACGGGTACAGTGCAGTGAGGAGGAACGGGTACAGTGCAGTGGGGAGGAACGGGTGCAGTGCAGTGGGGAGGAACGGGTACAGTGCAATGAGGAGGAACGGGTACAGTGCAGTGAGGAGGAACGGGTACAGTGCAGTGAGGAGGAACGGGTGCAGTGCAGTGAGGAGGAACGGGTACAGTGCAGTGGGGAGGAACGGGTACAGGGCAGTGAGGAGTAACGGGTACAGTGTACTGGGGAGGAACGGGTACAGTGCAGTGAGGAGGAACGGGTACAGTGCAGTGAGGAGGAACGGGTACAGTGCAGTGAGGAGGAACGGGTACAGTGCAGTGAGGAGGAACGGGTACAGTGCAGTGATGAGGAACGGGTACAGGGCAGTGAGGAGGAACGGGTACAGTGCAGTGAGAAGGAACGGGTACAGTGCAGTGGGGAGGAACGGGTACAGTGCACTGGGTAGGAACGGGTACAGTGCAGTGAAGAGGAACGGGTACAGTGCAGTGAGGAGGAACGGGTACAGAGCAGTGAGGAGGAACGGGTGCAGTGCAGTGAGGAGGAACGGGTACAGGGCAGTGAGGAGGAACGGGTACAGTGCACTGGGGAGGAACGGGTACAGTGCAGTGAGGAGGAACGGGTACAATGCACTGGGGAGGAACGGGTACAGTGCAGTGAGGAGGAACGGGTACAGTGCACTGGGGAGGAACGGGTACAGTGCAGTGAGGAGGAACGGGTACAGTGCAGTGAGGAGGAATGGGTACAGTGCACTGGGGAGGAACGGTTACAGTGCAGTGAGGAGGAACGGGTACAGTGCACTGGGGAGGAACGGGTACAGTGCAGTGAGGAGGAACGGGTACAGTACAGTGTGGAGGAACGGGTACAGTGCAGTGGGGAGGAACGGGTACAGTGCAGTGAGGAGGAACGGGTACAGTGCACTGGGGAGGAACGGGTACAGTGCAGTGAGGAGTAACGGGTACAGGGCAGTGAGGAGGAACGGGTACAGTGCAGTGAGGAGGAACGGGTACAGTGCAGTGATGAGGAACGGGTACAGGGCAGTGAGGAGGAGCGGGTACAGTGCAGTGAGGAGGAACGGGTACAGTGCAGTGAGGAGGAACGGGTACAGTGCAGTGAGGAGGAACGGGTACAGTGCAGTGAGGAGGAACGGGTACAGTGCAGTGAGGAGGAACGGGTACAGTGCAGTGAGGAGGAACGGGTACAGTGCAGTGAGGAGGAACGGGTACAGGGCAGTGAGGAGGAAAGGGTACAGTGCAGTGAGGAGGAACAGGTACAGGGCAGTGAGGAGGAAAGGGTACAGTGCAGTGAGGAGGAAAGGGTACAGTGCAGTGTGGAGGAACGGGTACAGTGCAGTGAGGAGGAACGGGTACAGTGCAGTGAGGAGGAACGGGTACAGTGCAGTGAGGAAGAACGGGTACAGTGCACTGGGTAGGAACGGGTACAGTGCAGTGAGGAGTAACGGGTACAGGGCAGTGAGGAGGAACGGGTACAGTGCAGTGAGGAGGAACGGGTACAGGGCAGTGAGGAGGAACGGGTACAGTGCACTGGGGAGGAACGGGTACAGTGCAGTGAGGAGGAACGGGTACAATGCACTGGGGAGGAACGGGTACAGTGCAGTGAGGAGGAACAGGTACAGTGCAGTGAGGAGGAACAGGTACAGTGCACTGGGGTGGAACGGGTACAGTGCAGTGAGGAGGAACGGGTACAGTGCAGTGAGGAGGAACGGGTACAGTGTATTGGGGAGGAACGGGTACAGTGCAGTGATGAGGAACGGGTACAGTGCAGTGAGGAGGAACGGGTACAGTGCAGTGAGGAGGAACGGGTACAGTGCACTGGGGAGGAACGGGTGCAGTGCAGTGAGAAGGAACGGGTATAGTGCAGTGAGGAGGAACGGGTGCAGTGCACTGGGGAGGAACGGGTACAGTGCAGTGAGGAGGAACGGGTACAGTGCACTGGGGAGGAACGGGTACAGTGCAGTGAGGAGGAACGGGTACAGTGCAGTGAGGAGGAACGGGTACAGTGCAGTGAGGAGGAACGGGTACAGTGCAGTGAGGAGGAACGGGTACAGTGCAGTGAGGAGGAACGGGTACAGTGCAGTGTGGAGGAACGGGTACAGTGCAGTGAGGAGGAACGGGTGCAGTGCAGTGAGGAGTAACGGGTACAGGGCAGTGAGGAGGAACGGGTACAGTGCAGTGAGGAGGAACGGGTACAGTGCAGTGAGGAGGAACGGGTACAGTGCAGTGAGGAGTAACGGGTACAGTGCAGTGAGGAGGAACGGGTACAGTGCAGTGAGGAGGAACGGGTACAGTGCAGTGAGGAGGAACGGGTACAGTGCAGTGAGGAGGAACGGGTACAGGGCACTGGGGAGGAACGGGTACAGTGCAGTGAGGAGGAACGGGTACAGTGCAGTGTGGAGGAACGGGTACAGTGCAGTGGGGAGGAACGGGTACAGTGCAGTGAGGAGGAACGGGTACAGTGCACTGGGGAGGAACGGGTGCAGTGCAGTGAGGAGTAACGGGTACAGGGCAGTGAGGAGGAACGGGTACAGTGCAGTGAGGAGGAACGGGTACAGTGCAGTGATGAGGAACGGGTACAGTGCAGTGAGGAGGAACGGGTACAGTGCAGTGAGGAGGAACGGGTACAGTGCAGTGAGGAGGAACGGGTACAGTGCAGTGAGGAGGAACGGGTACAGTGCAGTGAGGAGGAACGGGTACAGTGCAGTGAGGAGGAACGGGTACAGTGCAGTGAGGAGGAACGGGTACAGTGCAGTGTGGAGGAACGGGTACAGTGCAGTGAGGAGGAACGGGTGCAGTGCAGTGAGGAGTAACGGGTACAGGGCAGTGAGGAGGAGCGGGTACAGTGCAGTGAGGAGGAACGGGTACAGTGCAGTGAGGAGGAACGGGTACAGTGCAGTGAGGAGGAACGGGTACAGTGCAGTGAGGAGGAACGGGTACAGTGCAGTGAGGAGGAACGGGTACAGTGCAGTGAGGAGGAACGGGTACAGGGCAGTGTGGAGGAACGGGTACAGGGCAGTGTGGAGGAACGGGTACAGTGCAGTGAGGAGGAACGGGTACAGTGCAGTGAGGAGGAACGGGTACAGTGCAGTGAGGAGGAAAGGGTACAGTGCAGTGTGGAGGAACGGGTACAGTGCAGTGAGGAGGAGCGGGTACAGTGCAGTGAGGAGGAACGGGTACAGTGCAGTGAGGAGGAACGGGTGCAGTGCACTGGGTAGGAACGGGTACAGTGCAGTGAGGAGTAACGGGTACAGGGCAGTGAGGAGGAACGGGTACAGTGCAGTGAGGAGGAACGGGTACAGGGCAGTGAGGAGGAACGGGTACAGTGCACTGGGGAGGAACGGGTACAGTGCAGTGAGGAGGAACGGGTACAATGCACTGGGGAGGAACGGGTACAGTGCAGTGAGGAGGAACAGGTACAGTGCAGTGAGGAGGAACAGGTACAGTGCACTGGGGTGGAACAGGTACAGTGCAGTGAGGAGGAACGGGTACAGTGCAGTGAGGAGGAACGGGTACAGTGTATTGGGGAGGAACGGGTACAGTGCAGTGATGAGGAACGGGTACAGTGCAGTGAGGAGGAACGGGTACAGTGCAGTGAGGAGGAACGGGTACAGTGCACTGGGGAGGAACGGGTACCGTGCAGTGAGGAGGAACGGGTATAGTGCAGTGAGGAGGAACGGGTACAGTGCACTGGGGAGGAACGGGTACAGTGCAGTGAGGAGGAACGGGTACAGTGCACTGGGGAGGAACGGGTACAGTGCAGTGAGGAGGAACGGGTACAGTGCAGTGAGGAGGAACGGGTACAGTGCAGTGAGGAGGAACGGGTACAGTGCAGTGAGGAGGAACGGGTACAGTGCAGTGAGGAGGAACGGGTACAGTGCAGTGTGGAGGAACGGGTACAGTGCAGTGAGGAGGAACGGGTGCAGTGCAGTGAGGAGTAACGGGTACAGGGCAGTGAGGAGGAACGGGTACAGTGCAGTGAGGAGGAACGGGTACAGTGCAGTGAGGAGGAACGGGTACAGTGCAGTGAGGAGTAACGGGTACAGTGCAGTGAGGAGTAACGGGTACAGTGCAGTGAGGAGGAACGGGTACAGTGCAGTGAGGAGGAACGGGTACAGTGCAGTGAGGAGGAACGGGTACGGTGCAGTGAGGAGGAACGGGTACAGGGCAGTGAGGAGGAAAGGGTACAGTGCAGTGAGGAGGAACGGGTACAGGGCAGTGAGGAGGAAAGGGTACAGTGCAGTGAGGAGGAAAGGATACAGTGCAGTGTGGAGGAACGGGTACAGTGCAGTGAGGAGGAACGGGTGCAGTGCAGTGAGGAGGAACGGGTACAGTGCAGTGAGGAGGAACGGGTACAGTGCAGTGAGGAGGAACGGGTACAGTGCAGTGAGGAGGAACGGGTACAGTGCAGTGAGGAGGTGGCCAGGTGTGGCTGGTGAGGCTGGTGAGGCTGGATGAAAGCTGGTGAGGGCTGGTGAGGTGGGAGTGCTCAGTTCTGGAGGCCCAGGTATGGCGAGGTATGGAGTACCTTGAGGTGAACGTGTGCAGTCATCTGATGACCAGGTAGGACTGTTTTGAAGCCTGATGGATGATGGATGCAGAATGCTTTGTGTAAAGCCCGGTTCCCACCGCCACCGGTCAACAACGGATAGTATGAAGTTCAAGCCGCGAGCCTCATACGGGAAGTATGAGGCTCGCCTAAAAATGAAAAAGTACGCACCGTATTTTCCGTTCCTGTCCGGCGGCGGTGGGCGGTTCCGCTCCTTTCTCCAGCCAACTGTCACTTGACCTCACCAGTAGTCCAGTACATATCAGGCCACCAAAGATCTCTTCTACCGGGCCCGAACCCGGCGACAACCGGTTATGAGCCCGTGATCGTATCCTCTCAGCCACGGGGACGGCAATGCTGTCTACTTATATTTATGTCCCTAGATGGCACTAGTAGTAAACGCCTGAAGTTAGGCTGTACCGCATGGCTTGAAGCCGAAAACTGCGGACTAGGCAATTGAGGAGGTAACGAGTCATTTTGGTCATCAAAAGGAGGTAATCTACCCTTGACGCTGATAAACTTGATCTAGATTGGTCCATGCCATATTCTGTTTTCCTTTACCTCAATGTACAGTTACCTAATAAAAGCCGTGATATCACAGGCTCATCCCGTCAGCTTCCAACGATGAAGATGTGATGTGTTGCAGGCGACTCCCGAGTCAATGAGCAGATCTCTCTGACTGCAATTCACAATGTCTGGGTCATGATGCACAACAGGATCGCCAACATCCTCAGACGTCTCAACCCAAGATCCTCCGAAGAGGATGTGTTTCAGGTGCTGTTCTGGAGTGCGATGTGTTACGATGTGCTGTGATGTGTTGTGATGTGATGTGACGTGTGATGTGTGATGTGTTACGATGTTTAGTAATACAAAATTAAATTTTTAAACAGTAATTAAAGTACAAATTTAAAGAATGTTTCGTTTTAGCGTCATTTCGAATTTGCTATAGGTAAGGACTGCCGATTCCCTGTCTCGTTCATTTGCATCGTTTGTTTTTTCTTCTTGTCTACGGGACCGAATCGACCATTGTTTTCACATCCGACACTCCGCCTGAATTATGTCCTGCTGGCTGTCCGACACTCCGCCTGAATTATGTCCTGCTGGCTGTCCGACACTCCGCCTGAATTATGTCCTGCTGGCTGTCCGACACTCCGCCTGAATTATGTCCTGCTGGCTGTCCGACACTCCGCCTGAATTATGTCCTGCTGGCTGTCCGACACTCCGCCTGAATTATGTCCTGCTGGCTGTCCGACACTCCGCCTGAATTATGTCCTGCTGGCTGTCCGACACTCCGCCTGAATTATGTCCTGCTGGCTGTCCGACACTCCGCCTGAATTATGTCCTGCTGGCTGTCCGACACTCCGCCTGAATTATATCCTGCTGGCTGTCCGACACTCCGCCTGAATTATGTCCTGCTGGCTGTCCGACACTCCGCCTGAATTATGTCCTGCTGGCTGTCCGACACTCCGCCTGAATTATGTCCTGCTGGCTGTCCGACACTCCGCCTGAATTATGTCCTGCTGGCTGTCCGTGTCAAAGTACCTATCAAGTGTCACCGTTCTCACCTTTCCCCGTCTGACCGCCCCTCTGCTGACCTGCGTGTGTGTATGTGTGTGTGTGTGTGTGTGTGTGTGTGTGTGTGTGTGTGTGTGTGTGTGTGTGTGTGTGTGTGTGTGTGTGTGTGTGTGTGTGTGTGTGTGTGTGTGTATGTGTGTGTGTGTGTGTGTGTGTGTGTGTGCGTGTGCGTGTGCGTGTGCGTGTGCGTGTGCGTGTGCGTGTGCGTGTGCGTGTGCGTGTGCGTGTGCGTGTGCGTGTGCGTGTGCGCGTGTGCGTGTGCGTGTGCGTGTGCGTGTGCGTGTGCGTGTGCGTGTGCGTGCGTGCGTGCGCGCGCGCGTGTGTGTGTGTGTGTGTGTGTGTGTGTGTTTGTTTGTGTGTGCGTGTGACAGGAGAGCCGGGCAGTGAACGTGGCTCTGATGCAGAGAATCATCTACTCCGAGTGGCTGCCGTTGGTGATTGGCGCTACCCTGGTGCGCCAGCTGAGGCTCGACCAGCCCGACCGCTACCGGCCCGACATACACCCCGGCATCGTGAACGAGGTCTCCACGGCTGCCTTCCGCTTCGGCCACTCCCTGGTGGCGGGACAAATCAGGTCTGGTGGCGGGACAAATCAGGTCTGAGGGCGGGACAAATCAGGTCTGGTAACGGGACAAATCAGGCCTGGTGGCGGGACAAATCAGGCCTGGTGGCGGGACAAATCAGGTCTGGTAACGGGACAAATCAGGCCTGGTGGCGGGACAAATCAGGCCTGGTAACGGGACAAATCAGGCCTAGTGGCGGGGCAAATCAGACCTGGTGGCGGGACAAATCAGGTCTGAGGGCGGGACAAATCAGGTCTGAGGGCGGGACAAATCAGGCCTGGTGGCGGGACAAATCAGGTCTGAGGGCGGGACAAATCAGGCCTGGTGGTGGGACAAATCAGGCCTGGTGGCGGGACAAATCAGGCCTGGTGGCGGGACAAATCAGGTCTGAGGGCGGGACAAATCAGGTTTTATCATTGACCTATATAAGTATAGACGAACTACTCCAGCTGTTGCGCCGCCCGGCAGCCGTTCCCGCTAGAGACGATACTAGCGCCGCAGCGGAGAGGGCATGAGTTAGCGCGTCAATGCTTTTGCTATGGCGGAGAGGCGATATTTGACGATAATTACCGTGAACGTTCAGGCTGAATATCGCCAGTGCGCCAGTGCCAGTGTGTCCAGTGTTTCCAGTGTTTCCATTGTTTCCAGTGTTTCCAGTGCGCTACCTCACGCGGTTTTTGAGTTACAGGCCGACAAATATCGCCCTTCCGCCATAACAAAAGCACTGCCTGGCTAACTCATTCCCTTCTCCGCTGCGGCGCCAGTGTCGCCTAGCGGGAACGGCTGCCGGGCGGAGTAGTTCGTCTATACCTATATATGTGATGAGTTTTATGGCCGCTCTGGGCTGCTAGACGAGAGTCAGGTAAGCGTAAACAAGTGAAGCGATGGGGGGGGTAGTGGAGACTGATCAGATAAGTGAGAAATTGTAGCTGATTCGTCTGATGATCGCGCTCAATTCTTACCCGTGTCTGTCTGTCACCTCTCCATATTATTGCCAGATTATCACACATAGCATCAAAATCAATTAGCGATAGCTTTGTTCAACTTTCTTACGGCTTACGTGTTGTTATACGTTAGGAACCACAGCTTTAAAGGGATTATACGGGTTTTTCCCAGAATAATTGAGTTACATAGTAAAACGTACTTATAAAAGTGGTAGAAGTCCCACGGTAGCCACATTTTTTCTGGAAATGACCTCTTCTGCACGTAAGGACATTCCAAAGTGCGCGGTGATGCCACCGCGTATTTTCTGCAGGACCGGCTGAGGCAGAGCCAGTCATCTCTTTTATGCTAATAAAAACACCTCACGTATGGCATATTTCCGGTAAAATAAGCATATTTGAAAGAAAATAAACTTGTTTTGTTCAAACGGCAGCAGCAGTTACCTAGTTTTCCCATAAAATTCTATATTTTTCATGAATTTTCATGCCAAAAAAATGAATACGCCACTACCAAATTCTCAACGTTAAAGGAAATAGTTCACCTTCGGATTTTTTTTTCAGAACACGATTTTATTGTATTTTTGAATACAGCTTCTTTTTTTCTTTTTAAAAATGGTCCTACATCGCGCCAATTCAGAACAGAAGGTTGTAAATTATTGATTTTATGGTGTGCGTTATTGGTCTGCGCATGCTCCATGGCAGTGCTGGCACTTTCAGACGGTACGGTACATCATATATGCGCCGTATTCCTTCGCCAAAAAGTCAAATATCTTCGGCTGGCGAGTCTTCTCAGCCAAGAAAAGTTCCAGATAAGGATTTCTCAACACGGGCTACAAAACTGCTATTTCAGTTCAAAACCCATGTTGAAGGTGAACTATTTCCTTTAAAGGCCAGAGAAAAGAAAACCACAAAAACACAAAACCTCAACGAACAGTGTGTAGTAATACAAAGTCCCGTCAGTTTTGAATTGCATAATAATTGTGTGATCTAGTGTAGGACTTGCAGACAATTCAAAACTCTAAAATTGATCTTAAGATAAAAGTAGTGGACAGTAGTGCCGATCAAGTACTCGTTATCTGATACTAGTCGCGAAAAACGCCCAAGTTTTAACGCTGATAATTTCTGAAATAATGGACTAAATGAGCATTAATTGTCTAAATTAATTGTCTGTTATATGTCTTAACCGTGGTTAAGGCTCATACAACTGAAAAAGAGTGCATTTACTTTCAGGACGGAAACCCGTATAATCCCTTTAACCCGGCAGTCACTGGGGTATATTCTGTAACACGACTCACGGGGGGGTTAGCCCCCCCCCCCCCCCCTGGTATCTTCAGAACCAATGATCGCAGCTGGACGCGCAAGGCGGCATTCGAAAGCGCTCAATGAGAGAAGCCTAACGCAAACTTTACAAAAATCAAATTAAGGTCACATGTCAGGGCACGGTCAAGTCAAACGTCAAAATCGAGGTATTTGAGTTTATGGACAATACTTGCCATCCATGGCCTTCGATTACGCCTATAATCACCCAAAGTGATGTCAAGGGTATGATACATATCCCACATGAGGATCCCATGAGTGAGATTGTTGGAAAAGAGCAAGGTCAAGGTCAGGTCACAAAAGGTTACTACACACAAAATATCTACGAAAGTCATGCAGCACATGGTTTATGGATGCTTTTACGCGTATAATTCGATAGTAGAAGTCATTTTACCACCTGACTTCATTTACGTGAAGTTAGTGTCAAGTTCAGGTCAAGTTCAGGTCACTGAAGGTCAAAATTTGAAATTGATAAATCGAAATAAAAAAGGCATGTTTCTATATCAGATTTATCTAAAGAAAACAGTGCTGGCATTTATTTGTCTGTATCCGGTCAATAAAATCCAAAAAACGCAATTTCAAAATCTGACGTCATGATTTACCCATACTTTATATGTCATGAAAGTAAAAAAAGATGATATAATTTTGAAATTTGGTATGGTAGTTGCCCATATGTTGTTATCTGATATATATTCCGGTTTTTCAATATCTTTGACAAATTTGATTTTGTGAGCATTTTTTCAAAAAACGTTTTTTTTTATTTTGGGTCAAAACCCAAATGTTCCGAAATTTCGAGATAGCCGGTTTGTAGCCCTTGCAATGTTCTACCTTTAAGCGTTTTTCGATTGCATTTTGCTTCATATGCGGCATTTGTAAGGCCTGGCAAAATTTAGCCGATTTTGGTGTCAAAATCGTGTTTAGTGACGTCACTAAATTCACTATATCTCAAATAAATTCTGACGATTTTTTTTAATTTTTTCTTATAATGTGTGAAAATGATGCCCGGATAGGTACTGAAAGTTTGGCGTCGATATCTGCATTAGTTATTGAGATATGTCTAATATTCCTAAGGGGGGGGGGCTAAAAAAAAGCCCCCCCCCCCCCCAGTGACTCGCGGGTTAAGCTATGAGCGACAGCGCGTATGTCTACTTATATTCCTGTCCCTAGATGGCAATAGTAACAAACGCCTGAAGTTATGCTGTACCGCATAACTTGAAACCGGGAACTGCGGTCTGCGTAATTGGGGAGAGGGTAACGGGTCATTCTGGTCATCAAAAGGGGAACCAGTAACCACCAGGCACGTAGACAAGGGGAGCAGTGTGGTGGTTGCCCCCCCCCCCCCCCGGAGACCGGGGGGGTGGGTGGGCAGCGCGCCGAAAAGGGTCCGACGAGACCGCGCGAAGCGCGGTATCATGGTCTCTTTGCCACGCGAAGCGTGGTCTTTAAAGAGTTTAGAGCACTTCAGAGGCTCTTTAGGGCAACAGGGTCCTCTGAAAGACCAGAGGGCCCCTTGGACGTTCAAAAGAGCCCTGTACATGTCAGAGGGGCCCCTGGCCAGACCGAAAGGGCCCCTGAGCGGGTCAGAGCCCAGAGGGGCCCCTGAACACGTATAATGGGCCCCTAGCCAGCACAGAGAGGCTCCTGGGCAGGTCGGAGGGCCCCTGAGCATGTCGGCAGGGCGATAAAGCAGCCATCGCAGTCCCTTTCCAGGCCGTAAGGGCCCCTTAGCAGGCTGGAGGGCCCCTGGACAGACCAGAGGGCCCCTGGGAAGTTAAAAGGGCCCCTGTGCAGGTTAGAGGGCCCCCTGTGCAGGTCAGAGGGCCCCTGACCAGACCGAAAGAGCCCCTGGGTGGGTCAGAAGGGCCCATGAACATGCCGAATGGGCCCCTAGCCAGCATGGAAGGGGCCCCAGGGTAGGTCGGAGGGCTCCTTGAGCATGTCGTCAGGGCGACAAAGCAGCCAGCGCAGTCCGATCAGAAGAGTCGCTGGGCAGATCGGAGGGGCTCCTGGGCAAGTCAAAGGGGTTTCTGGGCAAGTCAGAGGGGCCCCTGGCTAGACCGAAAGGGTCCCTAGGCCGGTCGGAAGGGCCCTTAAACATGCCGGATGAGTTCCTAGCCAGACTGGAGGGGCTCCTGGGCAGGTCGGAGGGGCCCCTGAGCATGTCGGCAGGGTGACAAAGCAGCTAGTGTGGTCCCTGGGCAGGTCGGAAGGACCTCTGAACAGGCCGAATGGACCCCTTGACACAAGAGGGGCTTCTTGGAAGGTCAGAAGAGTCTCTTGTGAGACCGGAAGGACCCAACGCACGTAGAGATCCCAGTTGAAGATTAAATACAAAGAGGACTTAGTCAGGCACGTAGCCAGGATTTCGACCATGGTGTGCGGCGCCTCGAAAGGGCCCCTTCCCGAGCGCTGAAAGGGCCGCTTCCCAAGCGTTGAAAGGTCCAAACAAAACGGATGAAAAAGCACGTTACAAGGATGGAAAATGCAGTATGACAGGTATGGCATGGGCCATGCCAACTTTTAGGACCTGGAGTTAGCAAACTGCCATATCAACTTTGGAACCAGCGACACCAATTTGGAATCGGCTATACCAACTTGGAATATTTTTGTAAGCTCAAGACCTGGAACCCTTAAACAAATTGCGTTGCGGAGCGGCGCGAAAATTTTGAGTCTTATGACCTAGATATGCATTCTCATCAATGTGTCACATTGCTTATAGTGCGGACTGCGGACCTCTACAAATGTGATTGTGCGTTTAAAAGTGCGTTAAAAAAAATGTTAAAGTGAACAAGTTTGCCCCATTATATAGGAAAGTATAAATGCGCCGAGAAACGGCCCGTTTTGTTTTCTTCTAACCGGCATATAATTGGATTTGTAGTTAAATTGCGCCGCAGAGCGGCGCAAAAATTGTGAGTTTTATTCCCTGGACAACTGCATTATTACTGTTGAAAGGCCCAGGGTCCCTTCAGATCGTCTAGGGGCCCTCTCCAACCTTTTCAACGCCCTGCTGACCTGTTCAGGGACTCATCTTGGATCCGCGAAAGACATGATGTGGAGTGGGTGATATATATTAAATACAAAAAGGGCTTACTCTACAATACAAATTAAAATCGGAGCTTGCGGGTATATGGTAACACCCTTAGCTAGCGATTAAGAGGCATTCGGTAACATGTCATTGCTCATCTTAAAGACGAGCAATGACCCGTTACCGAATGCCTCTTAATCGCTGACGAAGGGTGTTACAATATACCCGAAAGCTCCGATTTTAATATTTGTCTTGTGGAGTAAGTCCTCTTTGTATTTAATCTTCATCTGGGATCTCTACGTGCGTTGGGTCCTTCCGGTCTCACAAGAGACTCCTCTGACCTTCCAAGAAGCCCCTCTTGTGTGTCAAGGGGTCCATTCTGCCTGTTCAGAGGTCCTTCCGACCTGCCCAGGGACCGCACTAGCTGCTTTGTCACCCTGCCGACATGCTCAGGGGCCCCTCCGACCTTCCCAGGAGCCCCTCCGACCTTCCCAGGAGCCCCTCCAGTCTGTCTAGGAACTCATCCGGCATGTTCAAGGGCCCGTCCGACCGGCCCAGTGACCGTTTCGAACCCTGAGCCTTTCAACAGTAAGAATGCAGTTGTCCGGGGAATAAAACTCAATTTTCGCGTCGCGGAGCGGCGCAATTTAATGGGAATGTTGCACCTTTGTATTGGTTTTGAACTAAGATAGCCATTATCTTTGGCCATTATTGAAATGTCGAAAATAATAAGGTCATTTCACTTTCCCAAAAACTTAGCCGTTTTTAAGCAATTTAATTTCTCATTTGCAAAATGGGGTCTAGACTAGTGCCGCTGCTGATTGGCCGACATCCACTTTGTCAGCCAATCCTACTTTGTCAGCCAATCAGCGGCGGTCTATAGCTCAATAATGACGTCATCATCCCAAATTTAAAACCTTAATTTGTATGAAGTTAAGTGACTTTTCGAGAGAGAAAAAATATCACCATCGTTTTCAGCAGCACTTACTTCATATTTTCGCCTACAACCAGCGGATATTTGACAACTTCCAGAAAGATGAAACATTACCTTTTACTACAAATTCAATTATATGCGGGTTAGAAGAGAAAAAAATCGTGCCGTTTCTCGGCGCATTTATGTGTTATGTTGCTACTTTCCAATATAATTGGGCAAAATAGTTCGCTTTAGCACTTTTAAACGCACAATAACATTTGTAGAGGTCCGCACCATACGCAATGCTACGCATTGATGAGAAAGCATATCCAGGGCATAAGACTCAAAATTTTCGTGCCGCTCCGCCGCGCAATTTATTTAAGAGTTCCAGGTCTTGAGCCTAAAAATATTCGAAGATGGTATAACCGATTCCAAATTGGTGTCGCTGGTTCCAAAGTTGATATTGCAGTTTGCTAACTCCAGCACCTAAAAGTTGGTATGGTCCAGCCATACCTGTCATACTGCATTTTCCCCCCTTGTAACGTTCCTTTCATCCGTTTTGTTTGACCCTTTCAACGCTTGGGAAGGGGCCCTTTCAACGCTCGGGAAGGAAGCACTTTCGAGCCCCCCCCCCCCCTGGACGAAATCCTGGCTAAGTGCCTGGTAACCACACCCTTGTCGCTAAGAGCCACTGGTCTTTGGAAGCACATTTCAGCTTTCTCAACAAACGAAGCTCAAGTCTGCCACGACCTGCTGTCAGCCTGACAGCGTCTGCCACGACCTGCTGTTAGCCTGACAGCGTCTGTCACGACCTGCTGTCAGCCTGACAGCGTCTGTCATGACCTGCTGTTAGCCTGACAGCGTCTGTCACGACCTGCTGTCAGCCTGACAGCGTCTGTCACGACCCGCTGTCTGCCAGCGTCTGTCACGACCCGCTGTCTGACAGCGTCTGTCACGACCGCTGTCTGACAGCGTCTGTCACGACCTGCTGTCTGCCAGCGTCTGTCACGACCCGCTGACTGCCAGCGTCTGTCATGACCCGCTGTCTGCCAGCGTCTGTCACGACCCGCTGTCTGTCAGCGTCTGTCACGACCCGCTGTCTGCCAGCGTCTGTCACGACCCGCTGTCTGCCAGCGTCTGTCACGACCCGCTGTCTGCCAGCGTCTGTCACGACCCGCTGTCAGCCTGACAGCGTCTGTCACGACCTGCTGTCAGCCTGACAGCGTATGTCATTACCCTCTGTCAGCCTGACAGCGTCTGTCACGACCCGCTGTCTGCCTGACAACGTCTGTCACGACCCGCTGTCTGCCAGCGTCTGTCATTACCCTCTGTCAGCCTGACAGCGTCTGTCACGACCCGCTGTCAGCCTGACAGCGTCTGTCACGACCCGCTGTCTGCCAGCGTCTGTCACGACCCGCTGTCTGACAGCGTCTGTCACGACCCGCTGTCTGCCAGCGTCTGTCACGACCCGCTGTCTGACAGCGTCTGTCACGACCCGCTGTCTGCCAGCGTCTGTCATGACCCGCTGTCTGCCAGCGTCTGTCATGACCCGCTGTCTGCCAGCGTCTGTCATGACCCGCTGTCAGCCTGACAGCGTCTGTCATGACCCGCTGTCAGCCTGACAGCGTCTGTCATGACCCGCTGTCTGCCTGACAGCGTCTGTCATGACCCGCTGTCTGCCAGCGTCTGTCATGACCCTCTGTCAGCCTGACAGCGTCTGTCACGACCCGCTGTCAGCCTGACAGCGTCTGTCACGACCCGCTGTCTGACAGCGTCTGTCACGACCCGCTGTCAGCCTGACAGCGTCTGTCACGACCCGCTGTCTGCCAGCGTCTGTCACGACCCGCTGTCAGCCTGACAGCGTCTGTCACGACCCGCTGTCTGCCAGCGTCTGTCACGACCCGCTGTCTGCAAGCGTCTGTCACGACCCGCTGTCTGACAGCGTCTGTCATGACCCGCTGTCTGACAGCGTCTGTCACGACATGCTGTCTGACAGCGTATGTCACGACCTGCTGTCAGCCTGACAGCGTCTGTCACGACCCGCTGTCTGCCAGCGTCTGTCATGACCCTCTGTCTGCCAGCGTCTGTCACGACCCGCTGTCTGACAGCGTCTGTCACGACCTGCTGTCTGACAGCGTCTGTCACGACCTGCTGTCAGCCTGACAGCGTCTGTCATGACCCGCTGTCTGACAGCGTATGTCACGACCCGCTGTCTGACAGCGTCTGTCACGACCTGCTGTCAGCCTGACAGCGTCTGTCATGACCCGCTGTCTGACAGCGTCTGTCACGACCCGCTGTCTGCCAGCGTCTGTCACGACCCGCTGTCTGACAGCGTCTGTCACGACCCGCTGTCTGCCAGCGTCTGTCATGACCCGCTGTCAGCCTGACAG
This sequence comes from Chirona hameri, assembly GCA_036785665.1. Lineage (NCBI taxonomy): Eukaryota > Metazoa > Arthropoda > Thecostraca > Balanomorpha > Balanidae > Chirona > Chirona hameri. Next base: position 58,474 of record JAXIVJ010004880.1, read on the forward strand.
CGTCTGTCACGACCTGCTGTCAGCCTGACAGCGTCTGTCATGACCCGCTGTCTGACAGCGTCTGTCACGACCCGCTGTCTGACAGCGTCTGTCACGACCTGCTGTCAGCCTGACAGCGTATGTCATGACCCGCTGTCTGACAGCGTCTGTCATGACCCGCTGTCAGCCTGACAGCGTCTGTCACGACCCGCTGTCTGACAGCGTCTGTCACGACCTGCTGTCAGCCTGACAGCGTCTGTCATGACCCGCTGTCTGACAGCGTCTGTCACGACCCGCTGTCTGACAGCGTCTGTCAGGACCCGCTGTCTGCCAGCGTCTGTCATGACCCGCTGTCAGCCTGACAGCGTCTGTCATGACCCGCTGTCAGCCTGACAGCGTCTGTCATGACCCGCTGTCTGCCTGACAGCGTCTGTCATGACCCGCTGTCTGCCAGCGTCTGTCACGACCCGCTGTCTGACAGCGTCTGTCACGACCCGCTGTCTGACAGCGTCTGTCACGACCCGCTGTCTGCCAGCGTATGTCATGACCCGCTGTCTGCCAGCGTCTGTCACGACCCGCTGTCTGCCAGCGTCTGTCACGACCCGCTGTCATCCTGCCAGCGTCTGTCACGACCCGCTGTCTGCCAGCGTCTGTCATGACCCGCTGTCTGACAGCGTCTGTCATGACCCGCTGTCTGCCAGCGTCTGTCACGACCCGCTGTCTGCCAGCGTCTGTCACGACCCGCTGTCTGACAGCGTCTGTCATGACCCGCTGTCTGCCAGCGTCTGTCACGACCCGCTGTCTGCCAGCGTCTGTCACGACCCGCTGTCTGCCAGCGTCTGTCACGACCCGCTGTCAGCCTGACAGCGTCTGTCATGACCCGCTGTCTGACAGCGTCTGTCACGACCCGCTGTCTGACAGCGTCTGTCACGACCTGCTGTCTGACAGCGTCTGTCACGACCCGCTGTCTGCCAGCGTCTGTCACGACCCGCTGTCTGACAGCGTCTGTCACGACCCGCTGTCAGCCTGACAGCGTATGTCATGACCCGCTGTCTGACAGCGTCTGTCACGACCCGCTGTCTGCCAGCGTCTGTCACGACCCGCTGTCTGACAGCGTCTGTCACGACCCGCTGTCTGACAGCGTATGTCACGACCCGCTGTCTGACAGCGTCTGTCACGACCTGCTGTCTGCCAGCGTCTGTCACGACCCGCTGACTGCCAGCGTCTGTCATGACCCGCTGTCTGCCAGCGTCTGTCACGACCCGCTGTCTGTCAGCGTCTGTCACGACCCGCTGTCTGCCAGCGTCTGTCACGACCCGCTGTCTGCCAGCGTCTGTCACGACCCGCTGTCTGCCAGCGTCTGTCACGACCCGCTGTCAGCCTGACAGCGTCTGTCACGACCTGCTGTCAGCCTGACAGCGTATGTCATTACCCTCTGTCAGCCTGACAGCGTCTGTCACGACCCGCTGTCTGCCAGCGTCTGTCATGACCCTCTGTCTGCCTGACAACGTCTGTCACGACCCGCTGTCTGCCAGCGTCTGTCATTACCCTCTGTCAGCCTGACAGCGTCTGTCACGACCCGCTGTCAGCCTGACAGCGTCTGTCACGACCCGCTGTCTGCCAGCGTCTGTCACGACCCGCTGTCTGACAGCGTCTGTCACGACCCGCTGTCTGACAGCGTCTGTCACGACCTGCTGTCTGCCAGCGTCTGTCACGACCCGCTGACTGCCAGCGTCTGTCATGACCCGCTGTCTGCCAGCGTCTGTCACGACCCGCTGTCTGTCAGCGTCTGTCACGACACGCTGTCTGCCAGCGTCTGTCACGACCCGCTGTCTGCCAGCGTCTGTCACGACCCGCTGTCTGCCAGCGTCTGTCACGACCCGCTGTCAGCCTGACAGCGTCTGTCACGACCTGCTGTCAGCCTGACAGCGTATGTCATTACCCTCTGTCAGCCTGACAGCGTCTGTCACGACCCGCTGTCTGCCAGCGTCTGTCATGACCCTCTGTCTGCCTGACAACGTCTGTCACGACCCGCTGTCTGCCAGCGTCTGTCATGACCCTCTGTCTGCCTGACAGCGTCTGTCACGACCCGCTGTCTGCCAGCGTCTGTCATTACCCTCTGTCAGCCTGACAGCGTCTGTCACGACCCGCTGTCAGCCTGACAGCGTCTGTCACGACCCGCTGTCTGCCAGCGTCTGTCACGACCCGCTGTCTGACAGCGTCTGTCACGACCCGCTGTCTGCCAGCGTCTGTCACGACTCGCTGTCTGACAGCGTCTGTCACGACCCGCTGTCTGACAGCGTATGTCATGACCCGCTGTCTGCCAGCGTCTGTCATGACCCGCTGTCTGACAGCGTCTGCCATGACCCGCTGTCTGCCAACGTCTGTCATGACCCGCTGTCAGCCTGACAGCGTCTGTCATGACCCGCTGTCAGCCTGACAGCGTCTGTCATGACCCGCTGTCTGCCTGACAGCGTCTGTCATGACCCTCTGTCAGCCTGACAGCGTCTGTCACGACCCGCTGTCAGCCTGACAGCGTCTGTCACGACCCGCTGTCTGACAGCGTCTGTCACGACCCGCTGTCAGCCTGACAGCGTCTGTCACGACCCGCTGTCTGCCAGCGTCTGTCACGACCCGCTGTCAGCCTGACAGCGTCTGTCACGACCCGCTGTCTGCCAGCGTCTGTCACGACCCGCTGTCTGCCAGCGTCTGTCACGACCCGCTGTCTGACAGCGTCTGTCATGACCCGCTGTCATCCTGACAGCGTCTGTCACGACCCGCTGTCTGCCAGCGTCTGTCACGACCCGCTGTCAGCCTGACAGCGTCTGTCACGACCCGCTGTCTGCCAGCGTCTGTCACGACCCGCTGTCAGCCTGACAGCGTCTGTCACGACCCGCTGTCTGGCAGCGTCTGTCACGACCTGCTGTCTGACAGCGTCTGTCACGACCTGCTGTCAGCCTGACAGCGTCTGTCATGACCCGCTGTCTGCCAGCGTCTGTCATGACCCGCTGTCTGCCAGCGTCTGTCACGACCCGCTGTCTGCCAGCGTCTGTCATGACCTGCTGTCTGACAGCGACTGTCACGACCTGCTGTCAGCCTGACAGCGTCTGTCATGACCCGCTGTCTGCCTGACAGCGTCTGTCATGACCCTCTGTCAGCCTGACAGCGTCTGTCACGACCCGCTGTCAGCCTGACAGCGTCTGTCACGACCCGCTGTCTGACAGCGTCTGTCACGACCCGCTGTCAGCCTGACAGCGTCTGTCACGACCCGCTGTCTGCCAGCGTCTGTCACGACCCGCTGTCAGCCTGACAGCGTCTGTCACGACCCGCTGTCTGCCAGCGTCTGTCACGACCCGCTGTCTGCCAGCGTCTGTCACGACCCGCTGTCTGACAGCGTCTGTCATGACCCGCTGTCATCCTGACAGCGTCTGTCACGACCCGCTGTCTGCCAGCGTCTGTCACGACCCGCTGTCAGCCTGACAGCGTCTGTCACGACCCGCTGTCTGCCAGCGTCTGTCACGACCCGCTGTCAGCCTGACAGCGTCTGTCACGACCCGCTGTCTGGCAGCGTCTGTCACGACCTGCTGTCTGACAGCGTCTGTCACGACCTGCTGTCAGCCTGACAGCGTCTGTCATGACCCGCTGTCTGCCAGCGTCTGTCATGACCCGCTGTCTGCCAGCGTCTGTCACGACCCGCTGTCTGCCAGCGTCTGTCATGACCTGCTGTCTGACAGCGACTGTCACGACCTGCTGTCAGCCTGACAGCGTCTGTCATGACCCGCTGTCTGACAGCGTCTGTCACGACCCGCTGTCTGACAGCGTCTGTCACGACCTGCTGTCAGCCTGACAGCGTATGTCATGACCCGCTGTCTGACAGCGTCTGTCACGACCCGCTGTCTGCCAGCGTCTGTCACGACCCGCTGTCTGACAGCGTCTGTCACGACCCACTGTCTGCCAGCGTCTGTCATGACCCGCTGTCAGCCTGACAGCGTCTGTCACGACCTGCTGTCAGCCTGACAGCGTCTGTCATGACCCGCTGTCTGACAGCGTCTGTCACGACCCGCTGTCTGCCAGCGTCTGTCACGACCCGCTGTCTGACAGCGTCTGTCACGACCCGCTGTCTGCCAGCGTCTGTCACGACCCGCTGTCTGCCAGCGTCTGTCACGACCCGCTGTCTGACAGCGTCTGTCACGACCCGCTGTCTGCCAGCGTCTGTCATGACCCGCTGTCAGCCTGACAGCGTCTGTCACGACCTGCTGTCAGCCTGACAGCGTCTGTCACGACCCGCTGTCTGCCAGCGTCTGTCATGACCCGCTGTCTGCCAGCGTCTGTCATGACCCGCTGTCTGCCAGCGTCTGTCACGACCCGCTGTCTGACAGCGTCTGTCACGACCCGCTGTCTGACAGCGTCTGTCACGACCCGCTGTCTGACAGCGTCTGTCACGACCCGCTGTCTGACAGCGTCTGTCACGACCCGCTGTCTGCCAGCGTATGTCATGACCCGCTGTCTGCCAGCGTCTGTCACGACCTGCTGTCTGCCAGCGTCTGTCACGACGCGCTGTCATCCTGCCAGCGTCTGTCACGACCCGCTGTCTGCCAGCGTCTGTCATGACCCGCTGTGTGACAGCGTCTGTCATGACCCGCTGTCTGCCAGCGTCTGTCACGACCCGCTGTCTGCCAGCGTCTGTCACGACCCGCTGTCTGACAGCGTCTGTCATGACCCGCTGTCTGCCAGCGTCTGTCACGACCCGCTGTCTGCCAGCGTCTGTCACGACCCGCTGTCTGCCAGCGTCTGTCACGACCCGCTGTCAGCCTGACAGCGTCTGTCATGACCCGCTGTCTGACAGCGTCTGTCACGACCCGCTGTCTGACAGCGTCTGTCACGACCTGCTGTCTGACAGCGTCTGTCACGACCCGCTGTCTGCCAGCGTCTGTCACGACCCGCTGTCTGACAGCGTCTGTCACGATCCGCTGTCAGCCTGACAGCGTCTGTCATGACCCGCTGTCTGACAGCGTCTGTCACGACCCGGTCTGCCAGCGTCTGTCACGACCCGCTGTCTGACAGCGTCTGTCACGACCCGCTGTCTGACAGCGTCTGTCATGACCCGCTGTCTGACAGCGTCTGTCACGACCCGCTGTCTGACAGCGTCTGTCACGACCCGCTGTCATCCTGACAGCGTCTGTCACGACCCGCTGTCTGACAGCGTCTGTCACGACCCGCTGTCTGACAGCGTCTGTCACGACCCGCTGTCTGCCAGCGTCTGTCATGACCCGCTGTCTGCCAGCGTCTGTCATGACCCGCTGTCTGACAGCGTCTGTCACGACCCGCTGTCTGACAGCGTCTGTCACGACCCGCTGTCTGCCAGCGTCTGTCACGACCCGCTGTCTGCCAGCGTCTGTCACGACCCGCTGTCTGACAGCGTCTGTCACGACCCGCTGTCTGCCAGCGTCTGTCACGACCTGCTGTCTGACAGCGTCTGTCACGACCCGCTGTCTGACAGCGTCTGTCACGACCTGCTGTCAGCCTGACGTCTGTCACGACCTGCTGTCAGCCTGACAGCGTCTGTCACGACCCGCTGTCTGCCAGCGTCTGTCATGACCCGCTGTCAGCCTGACAGCGTCTGTCACGACCCGCTGTCTGCCAGCGTCTGTCATGACCCGCTGTCTGCCAGCGTCTGTCACGACCCGCTGTCTGACAGCGTCTGTCACGACCTGCTGTCAGCCTGACAGCGTCTGTCATGACCCGCTGTCTGCCAGCGTCTGTCACGACCCGCTGTCTGACAGCGTCTGTCACGACCTGCTGTCAGCCTGACAGCGTCTGTCACGACCCGCTGTCTGCCAGCGTCTGTCATGACCCGCTGTCAGCCTGACAGCGTCTGTCACGACCCGCTGTCAGCCTGACAGCGTCTGTCACGACCCGCTGTCAGCCTGACAGCGTCTGTCACGACCCGCTGTCATCCTGACAGCGTATGTCATGACCCTCTGTCAGCCTGACAGCGTCTGTCACGACCTGCTGTCTGCCAGCGTCTGTCACGACCCGCTGTCTGCCAGCGTCTGTCATGACCCGCTGTCTGCCAGCGTCTGTCATGACCCGCTGTCTGCCAGCGTCTGTCACGACCCGCTGTCTGCCAGCGTCTGTCATGACCCTCTGTCTGCCAGCGTCTGTCACGACCCGCTGTCTGCCAGCGTCTGTCACGACCCGCTGTCTGCCAGCGTCTGTCATGACCCGCTGTCAGCATGACAGCGTCTGTCACGACCCGCTGTCAGCCTGACAGCGTCTGTCACGACCCGCTGTCAGCCTGACAGCGTCTGTCACGACCCGCTGTCAGCCTGACAGCGTCTGTCACGACCTGCTGTCAGCCTGACAGCGTCTGTCACGACCCGCTGTCTGCCAGCGTCTGTCATGACCCGCTGTCATCCTGACAGCGTGTCATTACCATCTGTCAGCCTGACAGCGTCTGTCATGACCCGCTGTCAGCCTGACAGCGTCTGTCACGACCCGCTGTCATCCTGACAGCGTCTGTCATGACCCTCTGTCAGCCTGACAGCGTCTGTCACGACCCGCTGTCATCCTGACAGCGTCTGTCACGACCCGCTGTCATCCTGACAGCGTCTGTCACGACCTACTGTCAGCCTGACAGCGTCTGTCACGACCCGCTGTCTGCCTGACAGCGTCTGTCACGACCCGCTGTCTGCCTGACAGCGTCTGTCACGACCCGCTGTCTGCCAGCGTATGTCACGACCTGCTGTCTGCCTGACAGCGTCTGTCACGACCCGCTGTCTGCCAGCGTCTGTCACGACCCGCTGTCTGCCTGACAGCGTCTGTCACGACCCGCTGTCTGCCTGACAGCGTCTGTCACGACCCGCTGTCTGCCTGACAGCGTCTGTCACGACCCGCTGTCTGCCTGACAGCGTCTGTCACGACCCGTTGTCTGCCTCTCCCCATCAGTGTCCCAGGTCGCGGCCGGTCGCTCCGCCTCAGTAACATCTTCTTCAACCCCGGCGGCCACATGCAGCAGAGGGGCATGCTGGTGTCCCTGGTGCGCGGACTCATCAGCCAGCCGGCCCAGCGGATGGATAGCACGTTCTCACGCGAGATCGTCGGCCTGCTGTTCCGAGGCGAGAGACAGGTCAGTGTCAGGTCAACCGGGCAAGAGACAGGTCAGTGTCAGGTCAGTGGCAGGTCAGACGGGCCAGAGACAGGGCAGTGTCAGGTCAGCCGGGCCAGAGACAGGTCAGTGTCAGGTCAGTGTTAGGTCAGTGTCAGGTCAGTGTCAGGGCAGTGTCAGGTCAGACGGGCAAGAGACAGGTCAGTGTCAGGTCAGCCGGGCCAGAGACAGGTCAGTATCAGGTCAGTGTCAGGTCATACGGGCCAGAGACAGGACAGTGTCAGGTCAGACGGGCAAGAGACAGGTCAGTGTTAGGTCAGCCGGGCCAGAGACAGGGCAGTGTCAGGTCAGTGTCAGGTCAGACGGGCCAGAGACGGGGCAGTGTCAGGTCAGTGTCAGGTCAGACGGGCCAGAGACGGGGCAGTGTCAGGTCAGTGTCAGGTCAGACGGGCCAGAGACGGGGCAGTGTCAGGTCAGTGTCAGGTCAGACGGGCCAGAGACAGGGCAGTGTCAGGTCAGTGTCAGGTCAGCCGGGCCAGAGACAGCACAGTGTAAGGTCAGCCGGGCAAGAGACAGGGCAGTGTCAGGTCAGCCGGGTCAGAGACAGGGCAGTCAGTCCAGCCGGTCCTACAGAGACGGGGGGGGGGGACTTCGTGACTACAGAAGCGCAGTCATAAGCGGTCGGTTATGTATGTACACATAATCGGGTACTTCAAACAAGTGACAAGTGGGGCGGTCCTGATGCAGTGGTGAAAACAGCTTCACCTGCAGTTACTTGACATTTGATTCGGCTCCCTCGTGCTCACGCGAACGTGACTTATCTGTGTTGTGTGCATGTCGTTCTCAAATTCCTTAAGAATTAGAGCAAAATGACACCATGCTCAGCTCATGGTTACTTGTTGTGATGACCTGGCCTGAGAGAATCATTTCGTCACTACTTTCAAACACTCCCTCCATTGCAAATTAACTATACTTCGCTCATCCCATGTGACTCGATCGGCCCCGTGAGCGCAGCACGGCCTGGACCTGGTGGCTCTGAACATCCAGCGCGGCCGGGACCACGGCATCGCCAGCTACAGCCAAACCTGGGCGGCCCTGCGCCCCGCCTGTCCCGACCTCGGCGCCCCGCCCACCAGATGGGACCACCTGAACGACACCATGCCGACGGGCAGGGTGAGTTAGTCAGCCAACGTGACGGTGTGCACGGGCAAACGGAGGGCTGTGGGTCCAGCGAGCGGGCGCTCAGGAGAAGTCAGCGTCGGCGACTGTTGCATACTCCTGCATGGTCTAATGTTCACCGCAACACAGCATACGTTCGAATCACCTTGAGGACAGCCAGTGACGACCCTGGCTGGGTGAAGCCTACTGAGTGGTGTGGTAGTCTGAGAGTACCGCCGAGTACCGATGTACCGATGTACCGCTGAGTACCGCTGTACCGCTGAGCACCGCTGTCACTCCTGTCATGTACCGCCGAGTACCGCTGTACCGCCGTCATCTCTGTCTTACCGCTAGGTGTCGCAGCTCCGCTCCCTGTACCGAGTACCGCTGTACCGCCGTCACCTCTGTATTACCGCTAGGTGTCGCAGCTCCGCTCCCTGTACCGAGTACCGCTGTACCGCCGTCACCTCTGTCTTACCGCTAGGTGTCGCAGCTCCGCTCCCTGTACCGAGTAGCGCTGTACCGCCGTCACCTCTGTCTTACCGCTAGGTGCCGCAGCTCCGCTCCCTGTACTGAGTACCGCTGTACCGCCGTCATCTCTGTCTTACCGCTAGGTGTCGCAGCTCCGCTCCCTGTACCGAGTAGCGCTGTACCGCCGTCACCTCTGTCTTACCGCTAGGTGTCGCAGCTCCGCTCCCTGTACCGAGTACCGCTGTACCACCGTCACCTCTGTCTTACCGCTAGGTGTCGCAGCTCCGCTCCCTGTACCGAGTACCGTTGTACCGCCGTCACCTCTGTCTTACCGCTAGGTGTCGCAGCTCCGCTCCCTGTACCGAGTACCGCTGTACCGCCGTCACCTCTGTGTTACCGCTAGGTGTCGCAGCTCCGCTCCCTCGCGAGTAGCGCTGTACCGCCGTCACCTCTGTCTTACCGCTAGGTGTCGCAGCTCCGCTCCCTGTACCGAGTACCGCCGAGTACCGCTGTACCGCCGTCACCTCGTGTCTTACCGCTAGGTGTCGCAGCTCCGCTCCCTGTACCGAGTACCTCTGTACCGCCGTCACCTCTGTCTTACCGCTAGGTGTCGCAGCTCCGCTCCCTGTACCGAGTACCGCCGAGTACCGCCGAGTACCGCTGTACCGCCGTCACCTCGTGTCTTACCGCTAGGTGTCGCAGCTCCGCTCCCTGTACCGAGTACCGCTGTACCGCCGTCACCTCTGTCTTACCGCTAGGTGTCGCAGCTCCGCTCCCTGTACCGAGTACCGCTGTACCACCGTCACCTCTGTCTTACCGCTAGGTGTCGCAGCTCCGCTCCCTGTACCGAGTAGCGCTGTACCGCCGTCACCTCTGTCTTACCGCTAGGTGTCGCAGCTCCGCTCCCTGTACCGAGTACCGCTGTACCGCCGTCACCTCTGTCTTACCGCTAGGTGTCGCAGCTCCGCTCCCTGTACCGAGTAGCGCTGTACCGCCGTCACCTCTGTCTTACCGCTAGGTGCCGCAGCTCCGCTCCCTGTACTGAGTACCGCTGTACCGCCGTCACCTCTGTCTTACCGCTAGGTGTCGCAGCTCCGCTCCCTGTACCGAGTACCGCCGAGTACCGCCGAGTACCGCTGTACCGCCGTCACCTCGTGTCTTACCGCTAGGTGTCGCAGCTCCGCTCCCTGTACCGAGTACCGCTGTACCGCCGTCACCTCTGTCTTACCGCTAGGTGTCGCAGCTCCGCTCCCTGTACCGAGTACCGCTGTACCGCCGTCACCTCGTGTCTTACCGCTAGGTGTCGCAGCTCCGATCCCTTTATCGTTCGGTGGAGGACGTGGACCTGTTTGTGGGCGGCGTGGCCGAACACCCGGCAGAGGGCGCTCTGGTCGGCCCCACCTTCCAGTGCCTGCTGGCCGAACAGTTCACCCGGCTCAAGTACGCCGACCGCCACTTCTACAACCACGACAGCTCCATGTTTACCAACGGTGAGCACTGAGCAGTGCACTGAGGCTGCAGTAACCATGCGTTTGCTATGTCTGCTGTATGTTTGTACGTATATAGTAGATAGGTTATGTGTGGGTAAGTTATGTGGCGTGAGTTACGACTTACGATATCCCGTTCAAGCCATGAACATTGTGGGTAGTCCCGTCAGAAAATTTTCAGATTTAGTACGAAGTAAGCCGAGCACCAAGGTAATTAATTTCCGTGTTCGCCATCTTGATTCTTGCGTGTATCCTATGTAGATATGACGGCTGCTTGCGTTGTTTCTATGTGGGTATGACGGCTGTTTGCGTTGTTCCTATGTAGGTATGACGGCTGCTTGCGTTGTTCCTATGTGGGTATGACGGCTGCTTGCGTTGTTCCTATGTAGATATGACGGCTGCTTGCGTTGTTTCTATGTGGGTATGACGGCTGTTTGCGTTGTTCCTATGTAGGTATGACAGCTGTTTGCGTTGTTCCTATGTGGGTATGACGGCTGCTTGCGTTGTTTCTATGTGGGTATGACGGCTGTTTGCGTTGTTCCTATGTAGGTATGACGGCTGCTTGCGTTGTTCCTATGTGGGTATGACGGCTGTTTGCGTTGTTCCTATGTAGGTATGACGGCTGCTTGCGTTGTTCCTATGTGGGTATGACGGCTGTTTGCGTTGTTTCTATGTGGGTATGGCGGCTGCTTGCGTTGTTCCTATGTGGGTATGACGGCTGTTTGCGTTGTTCCTATGTAGGTATGACGGCTGCTTGCGTTGTTCCTATGTAGATATGACGGCTGCTTGCGTTGTTTCTATGTGGGTATGACGGCTGTTTGCGTTGTTCCTATGTAGGTATGACGGCTGCTTGCGTTGTTCCTATGTAGATATGACGGCTGCTTGCGTTGTTTCTATGTGGGTATGACGGCTGTTTGCGTTGTTCCTATGTGGGTATGACGGCTGTTTGCGTTGTTCCTATGTGGGTATGACGGCTGTTTGCGTTGTTCCTATGTGGGTATGACGGCTGTTGGCGTTGTTCCTATGTGGGTATGACGGCTGTTTGCGTTGTTCCTATGTAGGTATGACGGCTGCTTGCGTTGTTCCTATGTGGGTATGACGGCTGTTGGCGTTGTTCCTATGTAGGTATGACGGCTGTTTGCGTTGTTCCTATGTGGGTATGACGGCTGTTGGCGTTGTTCCTATGTGGGTATGACGGCTGTGTTTGCGTTGTTCCTATGTGGGTATGACGGCTGTTTGCGTTGTTCCTATGTAGGTATGACGGCTGCTTGCGTTGTTCCTATGTGGGTATGACGGCTGCTTGCGTTGTTCCTATGTGGGTATGACGGCTGCTTGCGTTGTTCCTATGTGGGTATGGCGGCTGTTTGCGTTGTGCCTATGTAGGTATGCCGGCTGTTTGCGTTGTTCCTATGTAGGTATGACGGCTGTTTGCGTTGTTTCTATGTGGGTATGACGGCTGTGTTTGCGTTGTTCCTATGTGGGTATGACGGCTGTGTTTGCGTTGTTCCTATGTGGGTATGACGGCTGTTTGCGTTGTTCCTATGTGGGTATGACGGCTGTTTGTGTTGTTCATATGTGGGTATGACGGCTGTTTGCGTTGTTCCTATGTGGGTATGACGGCTGTTTGCGTTGTTCCTATGTGGGTATGACGGCTGTTTGTGTTGTTCCTATGTGAGTATGACGGCTGTTTGCGTTGTTCCTATGTGGGTATGACGGCTGTTTGCGTTGTTTCTATGTGGGTATGGCGGCTGCTTGCGTTGTTCCTATGTGGGTATGACGGCTGTTGGCGTTGTTCCTATGTAGGTATGACGGCTGTTTGCGTTGTTCCTATGTAGATATGACGGCTGCTTGCGTTGTTTCTATGTAGGTATGACGGCTGTTTGCGTTGTTCCTATGTAGGTATGACAGCTGTTTGCGTTGTTCCTATGTGGGTATGACGGCTGTTTGCGTTGTTCCTATGTGGGTATGACGGCTGTTTGCGTTGTTCCTATGTGGGTATGACGGCTGTTGGCGTTGTTCCTATGTAGGTATGACGGCTGTTTGCGTTGTTCCTATGTAGGTATGACAGCTGTTTGCGTTGTTCCTATGTGGGTATGACGGCTGTTTGCGTTGTTCCTATGTGGGTATGACGGCTGTTTGTGTTGTTCCTATGTGGGTATGACGGCTGTTTGCGTTGTTCCTATGTGGGTATGACGGCTGTTTGCGTTGTTTCTATGTGGGTATGGCGGCTGCTTGCGTTGTTCCTATGTGGGTATGACGGCTGTTGGCGTTGTTCCTATGTAGGTATGACGGCTGTTTGCGTTGTTCCTATGTAGATATGACGGCTGCTTGCGTTGTTTCTATGTAGGTATGACGGCTGTTTGCGTTGTTCCTATGTAGGTATGACAGCTGTTTGCGTTGTTCCTATGTGGGTATGACGGCTGTTTGCGTTGTTCCTATGTGGGTATGACGGCTGTTTGCGTTGTTCCTATGTGGGTATGACGGCTGTTGGCGTTGTTCCTATGTAGGTATGACGGCTGTTTGCGTTGTTCCTATGTAGGTATGACGGCTGTTTGCGTTGTTCCTATGTAGGTATGACGGCTGTTTGCGTTGTTCCTATGTGGGTATGACGGCTGTTTGTGTTGTTTCAGCTCAACTGGACGCCATTGACAGCATGTCCTGGGCGTCCGTGCTGTGTGAAGTGTTCCCACAGCTGGGCACGATACAGACGAACGCCTTTCTGATTCGCCGGTTAGTACATGTTGGCCTCACCGCTGGTATTGTGAGAAAGGTTAGTCGGTTTTATACCCTCCCACGGTGGGCCTCTGAGCCACGCCACCTTCACCCTGGTGGGGGGTCAAAATGCCCCCCCCCCCCCCACTAACTCGAAAACTAAAAGGGCTAGACGACGATGCGGACACAAACGTTCGAAATCTCTCGACAAGTACATTCGAAGTTACTTCGGCCATTTTTTGGCTCAGGTCAATATTGAGGTCACCAGAGGTCATCAAATGTCAAATTTTCAAACGTTGCTCCAGAAACCCCAAAATATATCGGGAACTATGCTAGCTAGGAACAAACGGAAACACAATCAAAAGCTCTTGTAAAATGAAATCGCCATAGGTGTCCTCAAATTTTAGCTCAGGTCAATAGTTCAGGCTCCAGAGGTCACCAAAGTCACGATGGCATTCTCTTCACACAATTTTTTTCTCGCGAATAATGTATCGGTTAAACATAGATCAATAATTTTAACACCATCGTGTTTGTCTCGTCAAGACGCTTCGAAAAAAATATTAATGATAACCTGGTTAGGTCAACTGCAAAATTTGACCACAGGTAAGGTCATTTGGTGACCCAGGTAGGTCATGTTGCATATGGGGCGATGAGTCTTGACGAGCAAACACAGTGGTGCCATTCGTACGTCTCTATCTTTATTATATCAAGAGTTATTGACAAAAAGGTGCTGGTGACCTCAGATGACCTCAGCTGACCTTGCATAGGTCACTGGGTAACAATTGCACCTTGGTCATCAAGAATGAGCCAAAATAACATGATTCTGAAGATTTTTTTTGACCTGATCTAATGCATCAGGTCAAAAAAAAATCAAATGCTTCTCTTAATAGGAAGCATTTGTATATTTTCCCATTGACTTATAATGGGAGGTCACAAAATTGACCTGACCTTAGGTCACCGATATAACAACAACACAAATCTGAGATAAACAAATTGTATGTACTTATGATCTTATGGAATCCTGTAAGTTCCAAATATCTCGGACAAACACTGGCTTTGACACGACGACACACATCTTTGGAGTGGATGTCACTTGACGTGACCTGGTGACCTGACTTGAGATGACCTGACCTGAGATGACCTGACCTAAACATTTCACACTATATGGGTAATTGATGCCCAAACAGCTGTGCCAAATTTGGCGGCGCTGCGCACCGCCGCTTTCCCGCTATTCCCGAAAACCTCAAGGCGGGGGGGGGGGGGGGTCAAAATGACCTCCCCAACCAGGGCGAAGGTTAATATCGCATATAGTAGTCACATAAAAACCCGATGTGCGTGCGCATTGCTATTGTTCCGTCAGTAGAAAGTCCGGCTCCGTCCGAAGTCCGAAGGCACAAAGTCCGTCTACAGCCAGGCTCGCCGCGTCCGTGTTTCTGTTCAACATTGCAAGGGCTCAGCCTGACCCGATGGCTTGAGATACCACCTGGCGAGATTATGCACCGCACCGTTCACTCCACAAGTCAGCCTTTCTGCCTGATAAAGCCATGTTTTCCCCGTTCCAGGGCAGGCGGTCAGCGCTGCAGGCGCCGGTTCAGAATGGGAGCCTGGAGAAACGTTCTGCCCCGGCGCTGAGGAGTGGGGCCAACAAACTGCACAAACTTCCGGGGTTTCGTACAAAATGAGACAAGTCATGTTTGGTATACTATATGATTTGTTTATGAATGAATGTATCATTAAAAGGGAATGGCATTTACTCCAACACTTAATATACGGATATTGCGTGGATTGCAATTTAAATAAAAGGGAAGCAAAGAAACGAACATTTTGTTGCGGAATGACACCGAAATTCCTTTCATCTTTCGGTGGCTATCATTTCCAAGGTACCAGCAGAGTTGGAATCAGCTGTATTTGAAATCGGCAAGACACGCTTACAAAACATTTCAACAATCATGAACACCAGCATCCGTTCTTTTCAGTAGACAAACCTGGTCCGCGATTTGGCAGTAATGTAATGACAGTGACCCACCCAAGGAGCATAGGAGATTACTGAAATAGACGACATGTCACCGTGACCGACATGAGGCTTAACAACCGCGAAGGCTAGCGAGCAGGCAGAGCTTTAAAGATCGCTCGCAGCCGAGTCTCGAACGTGACGACATGCAAACCAAGCGTTATCACATGCAACATCCTCGCTGTTACCAGAAACTTGTTTAACAGCGACGCTGATATATCATCGAATTCATAGAATGTCAGTAATGCGCATCACATGCTTCTGAAGCCATCCGCACTCGATATATGAACTCTGCGAATAGCCGGTCCGACTGCAATATTTCGAAGACGACTGACTCACACTGGCATCAATCGATCGTCGTTTACCAACGCCTCCACAACGAACTGCATCATAACTAGGAAAATGGAAATGGCGAAACCAGCTTTAGTCACTGGAGAGCTACTTCAGTGAGATGCCACAAATACAACCCAAACAAGCCTACACGAATACAACACAAACCTATGTGTTCAACACCAATGATTGGAAATACAAACAGCCAATCCCAAATTATAAAGCTAATTTGTAACCTACTTACAAACGACGTATTTCATTGCACTTTATCTTACTGGCCAACACCTCTTTTTAACTTGTGTATGTTAGAATAAAGTTGTTATAGGCCCTTGAGAATAAAGAAGTAATTAAGCACAATGACAACTAGCATTATCTCAGACCTTCTATAAGCACAGCCAAAACCTGCTGTGACTTTTAATACATTTTTGTTTGTTTACATCATTTTAATCGCCTAATCATGCTGCATCGTTTGGTGTAACTTATATTTTCACAATTTGATAAATAAAAATAATATGAGCAATATTAAAAGTTATGCGATACTATGTTCAAGAAAATACATGAGTATTCGATGGCAAAACAGTACTATGCAAGTTTTACTGGCCCGCAACTACTATGTCAACCATAGGCTGCATCTGTCAAGAGCAAAAGCTACCATGTGCAATGGTTTGTGCTGGAGATTACTTTGTGTTGCGTTTACATCTCGATGACAAAACGTACTATGTGACGCATCTCTCAAGATGTATGAACTTAGTAGCTTCTGCCATACAAGAACACCGCGGAACAAGCGCAGTATTGCCGTTGTTGCGAGCACATAGTAGTTTTTGCAAGTTTCTTGAGTGGTGACTTGTATCTTTAAAACGGGAGACCCTCAATCACTGCCGCACGTGTCGTATCCTAATATAACCTCACAATACTTAACCATTACTTAAAGGTCGCCGTAAGGTTAACCAAGGTAAGGTTAAGGTCGCCGTAAGGTTAACCAAACACAGTGGTACGCAACATCAATGCACTGATTTGAGTGAAATATACCGATGACGACTGTGTGACGTCTCCCTGCATGAAGATCCTTCCCAAAACACATTGTAGAGGTCGCAACATCACTTTAAAATGATGTCACGTGTGCATCGCAATGACAACAACCGGAAATTCTTTTAAGCACTCAATAACATACAAAGTTGGAAAACAATTTATGCAATTAAGAAGTTGTTTTGTAAACAATAGCCGCAGTCTTGCGTGACTTTAGCCATTTTAGCGACTTGCGCTTAGCAGTTAAATCGACATACCTACCATAACCGCAACATGCCCAAACCATCCCGCATAGCAAAGCGCACAAGATGCGGAAAACCGGAAATACAAGTAATTTGGGACGACGCGTCCCAAGGACAATGGCACTACGTGCCAATAGCCAGATTAAAAGTGCATGGTGACGGTAGTCTATTTCCTGGCCAACAGGTTTCGATGACGTGGAGAACAAACACAAAAGGACAGACTGGTTTATGGGAGGGCACTGTGGCTGGAAAGAAATCAAAGGCAGATAAATTCGTATCACATGAATTAGATGATGAGTCTGAAGGCACCCAGCCTCCGATGGGATCCGTCGACTGTGCGGCTGAGATGATGGAGTCGGCCGCCGCCACCACCCAGCCTCCGATGGGACCCGTCGACTGCGCGGCTGAGATGATGGAGTCGGCCGCCGCCACCACCCAGCCTCCGATGGGATCCGTCGACTGCGCGGCTGAGATGATGGAGTCGGCCGCCGCCACCACCCAGCCTCCGATGGGACCCGTCGACTGCACGGCTGAGATGATGGAGTCGGCCGCCGCCACCACCCAGCCTCCGATGGGACCCGTCGACTGTGCGGCTGAGATGATGGAGTCGTCCGCCGCCGCCACCCAGCCTGCGATGGGACCCGTCGACTGCGCGGCTGAGATGATGGAGTCGGCCGCCGCCACCCAGCTTGCGATGGGACCGTGGGACCTGCCCGCACCTTCATCAGCTGGTGAAGCATTGGTACAAGAAGCACTGTTGGAAGTAGCTCCGTTGTTGCGCCTTTTCATTCGACCGGACAGAACTAGACGACATCGGAGAAGCATCGGCTACAGAACCTAATGCAGAGCCACCAACCAATGTCGCTTCGCCTATAAACGACCAACAACCGGTAATTGGGCCTCGAAGGGCTCGTGACAGAGCGGAACGCAACTCCAAGATACGCGGAAAAACACCGAGTTCTGCCAGCGCCCGAAAGTTGTCGGAACGGCTGCATCAACAACTGCATGGACATCGCCGAGAACCAGCGTTAGCAGATACCCGAATATGTCAACATGCTCGACACTCGCGCGCGGTACCAATGGTATCGGTCATGCGTCGCCAAACGAGAGATACGTAAGCGCCGGAAAGAAAACAAATGTTGCAACGAGATGGCCATGCACCGAAACATGGCGTATGAGTGGAGTCTGCCAGACGCGTCGGGGAAGAAGAGGAACAAACGGGCCGTGATGATGGCCCGTTTGCCGAATAGAAAATATCTGCCATCAGATATCACAGTGAAGTCAATGTACGACGCGTTCGTAGAAAAGGGTCACAAGTGTAGCTTTGAAAGATTTCGCCGGACCGTGCGAGACCAAAACATCAGCTTCAGAACTCTGTCAGGTGAAGAGTGTTCCAAATGTTCCATCCATCTCCAGCACCTGCGCCAGCCAGGACCACAGCCAGGACCACAGCCAGACAGAGTCAGAACCCATAGTTCCATCCATCTCCAGCACCTGCGCCAGGACCACAGCCAGGCAGTGTCAGAACCAGGACCACAGCCGGACAGTGGCAGAAAGCACCTGCGCCAGCCAGGACCACAGCCAGACAGTGTCAGAACCCATAGTTCCATCCATCTCCAGCACCTGCGCCAGCCAGGACCACAGCCAGGCACTGTCAGAACCAGGACCACAGCCAGACAGTGGCAGAAAGCACCTGCGCCAGCCAGGACCACAGCCAGACAGTGTCAGAACCCATAGTTCCATCCATCTCCAGCACCTGCGCCAGCCAGGACCACAGCCAGACAGTGTCACAGCCAGGACCACGGCCAGACAGTGGCAGAAAGCACCTGCGCCAGCCAGGACCACAGCCAGACAGTGTCAGAACCCATAGTTCCATCCATCTCCAGCACCTGCGCCAGCCAGGACCACATCCAGACAGTGTCAGAACCCATAGTTCCATCCATCTTCAGCACCTGCGCCAGCCAGGACCACAGCCAGACAGTGTCAGAACCACTAGTTCCATCCATCTCCAGCACCTGCGCCAGCCAGGACCACAGTCAGACAGTGTCAGAACCAGGACCACAGCCAGACAGTGTCACAGCCAGGACCACAGCCAGACAGTGTCACAGCCAGGACCACAGCCAGACAGTGTCAGAACCAGGACCACAGCCAGACAGTGTCACAGCCAGGACCACAGCCAGCCAGGACCACAGCCAGACAGTGTCAGAACCCATAGTTCCATCCATCTCCAGCACCTGCGCCAGCCAGGACCACAGCCAGACAGTGTCAGAACCCATAGTTCCATCCATCTCCAGCACCTGCGCCAGGACCACAGCCAGGCAGTGTACGAACCCAAATGTTCCATCCATCTCCAGCACCTGCGCCAGCCAGGATCACAGCCAGACAGAGTCAGAACCACTAGCACACATGGATGACTGAGGCTTGCGGCAACCACCAGCAGCATATTATGGACGCTGCGAAAGCGGCAAGGTTGGCGTACCGCGCGGACGCTGACAGGATCTGAGAAGAGGGCTAGTTAACTCTGTCAGCCGACATGATGAAGGTTACCCTGCCGCCGAACATGCCGCTGAAAGACGCCATTTTCACCAGACGCCTCTCATGTTCTAACGAAACGTTCGCTTTACTGATGCCAACTGCAAGCGACAAGGAAAATACCAAGGCGCGACGACCGCTGCAGCAGAGGACGAACGCGTGCGTGGTATGGCACGAGGCCCCGGCTGGTCGGGAGCTGCGGAGGTGGCGGCAGCGCACTGTGCGTTCATGGGCGTGCGTGGTATGGCACGAGGCCCCGGCTGGTCGGGAGCTGCGGAGGTGGCGGCAGCGTACTGTGCGTTCATGGGCGTGCGTGGTATGGCACGAGGCCCCGGCTGGTCGGGAGCTGCGGAGGTGGCGGCAGCGTACTGTGCGTTCATGGGCGTGCGTGGTATGGCACGAGGCCCCGGGTGGTCGGGAGCTGCGGAGGTGGCGGCAGCGCACTGTGCGTTCATGGGCGTGCGTGGTATGGCACGAGGCCCCGGCTGGTCGGGAGCTGCGGAGGGGGCGGCAGCGTACTGTGCGTTCATGGAAAGTCCTGGCTGCCGTGACATCGCTTCCATCACGATCTGGGCGGATTATTGCGCAGCGCAAAACAAGTCTTGGGCCCTGGTCAGCAGCCTGCTGAAGATCGTCCACTACGAGAAGAAGAAAAAAACACAAAACGCATCACAATGAAATACCTTGAGCCGGGTCATACATCTGTTTGCAGATGCTATCCACCAAGTATTTTTTATAAAAAAACATGCGCAAACCAAAAACCACACTGTACTTTGAAGATTGGAAGCAACAGACGGCAGCAGCGGGGACAAACATAATCGAAATGAAGCCCGGAGAGAACATATGTCAGAAGTAGAGGACAGCGTCAGCCGCTCCATCCTGAATACCTTGTCGTCAGAAGGCAGAAGTAGAGGACAGCGTCAGCCGCTCCATCCTGAATACCTTGTCGTCAGAAGGACAGCGGCCCTACATCGCAAAGATGGGGCGTCAGCCAGGTGCGCCGAGGTTCCGAGGCAATATTCACCAAAACGTCACTGGACCAGCCGAGCTGGACGTGCTACAAGCTGATGAAGTTCAGAGTGAGAACGCCACTGCCGCTCCGCTCCGCACCGGCCCCGAGGGTTTGGAGCTCGAAAAGAAGAGTGTCATCTGCGATCGTCTCACGCCGCACATTCCCGGCCACAAGCGGCAGTTCTGGCAACTTCTGGCCGAGTCAGACAGCGGCAGGAGACGAACGTCCGGCCGGCGAACACCAAGACGCGCGAGAGGCGCCAGGTGAAGGGGAGTTTGATGCTTGTTTATATGCTGTCAGCCCCCACATT
>JAXIVJ010004881.1:2500-78849 GCA_036785665.1 Chirona hameri
TCACTCACTCACTCACTCACTCACTCACTCACTCACTCACTCACTCACTCACTCACTCACTCACTCACTCACTCACTCACTCACCTCCTCATTGTCGCTATCTCTGTTTCTGTCTCGCTTCATTGTGTTATACTAGGTGTTAACACACCACTGCACAGTGCTTTTCCTTATTAAATGGGCAAGAGCCGAGGAAAGAGTGAGTAATGGAAGGAGCAGAGGGAACGAGCAGGGGGGCAGGGGATGGGTAAACCAACCTTGAAGAAGTGGAACGGCAGTAAGCCGATTCCACTGTACATGCGTGCATTAACTGTGCATCTTCCTGCCTATTTTAAGCATGACAGCCAACCTTCCGTGCCGGTACTACCTTTCCGGACAGGTGGCCCGCACGTGACACCCACGCCGCCACCGTTGTTTTCAGCGGGCGGGGCGTTGCTGACGCAGGACGTCGCCTACTTCACGGCGGGCACCTTCACCCTGGTGTTGACGGCGCAGAAGCGCGGCGGCAGCACCATGCTCGCCCGTCAGGTCACCGTTAACGTCACGGAGTCGCCTGTGCTGATGAGGCCCGCTGCCCTCCCGTGCAGGAGCCGAATGTGACCTACTACTGCGGCGCCGTGGTCGCCGGCAATGGCGCGGAGGTCAGCAGTCAGCCTGTCGCCAGAGACGACGGCAGTGCATTGCCATTTTATCATTCACACATTCTGCATTGCATGGTGTAGCATTCAGCAATCTGCATTGTATCTGAACATCACCAATAATTTGTGACGTTATTTATCAATATGCATCATGACATTTACTTCTTATAAATCTTGTTTTGGTCTTTTACTGTAGAGATGTTCAATACGTTTTGGGGTACATACAACGCGAAAGTCCTATTCTTACGAACTGATTACGAAATGATTGATTGGTTGCTTCAGATGACGGCTGCATTCAGCGATGACGGGGAGACTACCTTCCAAGTTCCTAGCATGCCTGTCACTCTGCGCGGCTCGGCACCGCCACAGGTAAGGCTAGCATTTCTGCTTAGCAATCTGGGGCATCTGTAGCGCAATATGTTTTTTTTTGGGTGGGGGGGGGGGGGGGCGAGGGAAGATATTGTGTAGTGCAAAGGACGGTCAATACTATAAGCGTGCACTTTTCAGCTTCCCGGCTGATTGCTTTAGCTTATTTATCGTAGTAATTTTCCAGCCTTGAAATGATAGGACAGGACTATAGGGACATTCACATTGGCATCACTAACGACTGAAGCAGTAACATAGTAACAACTATTTCGCATTCACTGGGAGTCTTGCTGTGAATGAAGCGCAGCAAACCATATATCAACGAGCACTGAGTGCACAGTGTTATATAAACATTGTTGCGTAACAGTGATACGTGAGTAGGTAATTACAAGTGTATAACAAAGCCGGGTTCTAATTCCAGAACTGGCACCCAGTCATAATATCAAATAGCGATAGTTCAATTAGTGAGTTTAATGTGATTGCTGCTCAGTAGATAAGACCAACAGAAACCTAACGAAACCGAAGCAAATTGTAGTAACTATGTTTTGAAAGGCCTCAAATATTCTCTTTCCTTTGAAAGTTTCACTACGAGTGTCCATTTTTTATCAACAATGTTTCATTATCTGCAGCAAGCCACCCCAATAAAAACGTTGTGATGCCTATTTCCTTTAGACGGCTCTATTGCTGTGTATTCGTGTGGCCCCGGCGGCCTGATGAGGTGGCTGATACGGTAATGACATATACCCTGGCTGATATGGTAATGACATATACCCTGGCTGATACGGTAATGACATATACCCTGGCTGATACGGTAATGACATATACCCCCCCCCCCGTCCCCCCCGTCAGGGCCCGGTCAGTGTGTGGCATGTGGCTGATACGGTAATGACATATACCCCCCCCCCGTCCCCCCCCCGTCAGGGCCCGGTCAGTGTGTGGCATGTGGCTGATACGGTAATGACATATACCCCCCCCCCCCCGTCAGGGCCCGGTCAGTGTGTGGCATGTGGCTGATACGGTAATGACATATACCCCCCCCCCCCCCGTCCCCCCCGTCAGGGCCCGGTCAGTGTGTGGCATGTGGCTGATACGGTAATGACATATACCCCCCCCCCCCCGTCCCCCCCGTCAGGGCCCGGTCAGTGTGTGGCATGTGGCTGATACGGTAATGACATACACCCCCCCGTCCCCCCGTCAGGGCCCGGTCAGTGTGTGGCATGTGGCTGATACCGGTAATGACATATACCCCCCCCGTCCCCCCCGTCAGGGCCCGGGTCAGTGTGTGGCATGTGGCTGATACGGTAATACAGATACAGATACAGATACAGATATGTATTTCGGAACCTCCATAATATGGCTTTTGTGGAATCCACGTCATTACATTAATAATACACAATAGGATAAAAACAGTAAAACATACAGTGATGAAAAAATACACACGGTAAAACAGAACACGCGGCAAAAAGAGTGGCAGGTGGCCACATAGGCCGCTCCCCAGCCGCAGACACCGATCGCAATCTACGGTAAAATTCACGATTGACTATCGCCTAGCCTCCAGCGTAGGTCGTGTTCCAGGCGCTCGTGGCTCGGTACACAAAGCTGCGCCGGGCGAATTCTGTCCGCACGCGGGGCAGCTCGAAGTGGCCGGCTTCAGTGCCGCGCGTGCGGCGAGCAGATACATCGGCGCGCCGCAACAATCGCTGTCGCAATAGTTCGGAGGCACTGGTGGATGTTGTGAGGTGGCGCATTTGTGGCAATATCGCGTTCGGTGATCATTTCATCAACATTGGGCCACCCCAGTTCACGCAATGACGGACTGACATGGTCACGCCTGCCAAGTCCGGTCACGATGCGGACACCAGAAGTTGATTCCCTTTTGTACACGCAGCTTCTGTGCTGCGGAACAGTTTCCCCCCACACACCCGTTATACAATAACGTATGTGGGGGAAGACGAGTTGCCTCTATCAACAGCTGTCTGATGCATGTTGGGAGCTTATGTCTGATTCGCGCCAGACCCCACCAGTACACAGTAGCAGCGTTGCACAACAGACGTAATGTGACAGTTCCATGTCAGATGTGAGTCGATGACGACACCAAGCACCTTGACGCTTTGTGAGGGCAAAATTTATCATTACCAAAATGAACAGAGAAGTCTGAGATGACTTTTTGACGGCGAGATCTCAGGAGGAGCATCTTTGTTTTTGCCGGATTAAGTTTTAGACGGTTCTGTGTGAACCACTTCAAAGCTATGTCAAGAGAGCTTTCAACACGATTTTTCAGATCATGAACATTTGATGGGAAGTCAGCGTCAATGAACTGGGCATCGTCAGCATACATCACGATCCTCCCGAATGGAAGATGCTGCGGCAAATCGTTGGTGAAGAGTAAAAACAGTACAGGCCCTAAAATGGACCCCTGGACCAACCCCGTGCGTCACCTCCAGGGCACCACTACAGCCACCCCGCACAGTCTGGGTACGACCCGCAGCCAGGCCCGCCGAACCATTCACGCTGGACACCATACACTCTAGCTTGTCGCAGAGAGACGACCATGCTCGACACTGTCAAAGGCCTTAGACGTGTCAGTTGTGACGAGTGACGTCATCATGCCTTTATCAATGTTGTCTGTTGCATACGTGACAGTGTCGAGCAGGGCCGCCTCTGTGGACAGTCCCGGCCGGAAACCGTACTGCTGAGGACACAGTATATGGTGGGGTCGTCAGGTAATCCATCAATTGGGTGCAGACCACACGCTCACACAACTTCGCCACAACAGGGAGAACAGAAATCGGGCGTATGACAAGTTATATTATTCTAGCTCAGTAGTCCACATAGTGTTGGGGTCCGTAGTTTCACCTTTTTATGGAGAGCCGTAACGGTAGCAGCCTTCCACTGGTCGGGCATGTCACAATTCATGATACAGGAATTTACGAGCCTCAGCAAGTGCGGTCCCACCACTGGAAAGGTCATTCTCAGCATATGGACGGTTATGCCGTCAGGGCCGCAGCGCGAAACATACCCATGCGCTTCAGCGCTGCCGAGAGTTCCGGAAGGGTCGCAGGATGCGGCACAAACGACCCGGCACACACACAGGGTGGGCGGGGCGACAGCGTCTCTCCAGCTTCGCTCTCCGCCAGCGCGGTGCGCCACGTCTCGGAGCCGACTGACGTGAAGAACCGATTCAGTCGGTCCGGCCACTCAGGATCCGCCGGTGCTGCACTGGCTGTCCTCGGCTGCGCCTTCCCAGACGAGACCAGGAACTGCCTGATGTTTTTCCAGGTCTTTGGACGGAGTGCTTGTAGGTAGACGCGTAGTAAGAGGTGCACGCGCGGTGATGGCAACCTTTACGGCGTTCCGACTTTCACGGAACTCTCTTTCGGTGGCGTCACATGAATGAGGTCCTTGTCAGTCGTGCCTGGTCCCGAGCTGCCATGGCCTCCGCCACCGAATCGTCATCCAGCCATGGACACGGTCTGTGTTTCACCTTGATGGTCCGCATAGGCATGTGCTGATTTATGATTCGGATCCCATACAGCGATGAAGCTGTTCCACATGTCGGTGGTGGAGTCAGCTGCTTCATAGACCTGTTTCCAGTCGGCTTGGAGGAGGTCGAGACAGAGGGCGTCCTTGTTGACGCGTTGTGTGGACCTCACGGTGATGATGTCGGGACTTGCGACGTGCCTTGATATCAGTGGCGGCCACAGTGATAAGGTCGTGGTCGCTGATGTTGCAACGGCGTCACTCGGGCGGCTGATGTCAGGTCCGGTCGGTTTGTTGTCACGTGGTCGATCAGCGTAGGTCTCGACAGGCCGGCGTCCGTCGCTCTGTGATCAGCTGAGTTAACGACAGGTCGCTAAGCTGCTGTGCGTAAGACGATACACCTGGCTTCGCAGGGTGAAGAAGGTCGAAGTTGAGGTCTCCAAGTGCGAAGGTGGTCGGTCATGCGACAGAACGTGCGTGAGCTGGTGGCGGAGGTCGTCGATGGCTGGCGTAGACGGACCAGATGGAGGGCGATACACTGCGCCGACGATGATGGTGGATTGGCTGATGATCTGCAGCCAGAGTGCTTCGAGTGTCGAGTTGACAGTGGGCACCCGCAGCTTCTCGGCCCTGCAGTGTGCTGCGGTGGACGATGGCAACCCCGCCTCCCGTCTTCCTGGTCCGTCGATCTAGACGGCTGATGGTGTAGCCGGGGAACAGACAGCATGCTGGTGTCAACTGCATTGGTCAGCCATGTCTCGCTGAGACAAAGCACCGTCCAACTGCTCCCAGCAGCAGCAGATGGTTGACCTCGTCTAGATGCGCTGTCAGAGACACGCACATTCAGGTGGCCAACCTTCAGTGCACACGATGAGGCCAAGGCCGCACGGTTCACAGCCTGCTGCGTCTGTCGCATCGTCAGGCTGCAGAAGATGTCTGTGTCCATCTTGATGATGCCGCTGGTGCCCCCTCATAGACCGGCGTAGCAAGCCGGCCGCAGTCAGACATATACTGACATAATGACATATACCCCCGTCAGGGCCCCGTGGCTGATACGGTAATGACATATACCCCCCCCCCCCCCCCCTGTGGCATGTGGCTGATACGGTAATGACATAACCCCCCCCCCCCCTGTGGCATGTGGCTGATACGGTATTGACATATACCCCCCCCCCCGGCACCCCACCCCAGCCCCGCCGCGTCACGGGGCCCCCCCGCCCCCCCCCCCCCCCCCCCCGTCAGGCCGGTCAGTGTGTGGCATGTGGCTGATACGGTAATGATATACCCCCCCCCCCCCCCGTCAGGGCCCGGGCAGTGCGGTGTGTCACAGTTGACCCCCCCCCCCCGTCAGGGCCGGTCAGTGCGGTGTGTCACAGTTGACCCCCCCCGTCAGGGCCCGGTCAGTGCGGTGGTGTCACAGTTGACCCCCCCCCCCCCCGACAGGGCCCGGTCAGTGCGGTGTGTCACAGTTGACCCCCCCGTCAGGGCCCGGTCAGTGCGGTGTGTCACAGTTGACCCCCCCCGTCAGGGCCCGGTCAGTGCGGTGTGTCACAGTTCCCCCCCCCCCGTCAGGGCCCGGTCAGTGCGGTGTGTCACAGTTGACCCCCCCCCCCCCGTCAGGGCCCGGTCAGTGCAGTGTGTCACAGTTGACCCCCCCCCGTCAGGGCCCGGTCAGTGCAGTGTGTCACAGTTGACCCCCCCCCCGTCAGGGCCCGGTCAGTGCGGTGGTGTCACAGTTGACCCCCCCCCCCCCGTCAGGGCCCGGTCAGTGCGGCAGTGCGGTGTGTCACAGTTGCCCCCCCCCCCCGTCAGGGCCCGGTCAGTGCGGTGTCACAGTTGACCCCCCCCCCCGTCAGGGCCCGGTCAGTGCGGTGTGTCACAGTTGACCCCCCCCCGTCAGGGCCCGGTCAGTGCGGTGTGTCACAGCTGACCCCCCGTCAGGGCCCGGTCAGTGCGGTGTGTCACAGTTGACCCCCCCCCCCCCCCCCCGTCAGGGCCCGGTCAGTGCAGTGTGTCACAGTTGACCCCCCCCCCCCCGTCAGGGCCCGGTCAGTGCGGTGTGTCACAGTTGACTCCCCCCGTCAGGGCCCGGTCAGTGCGGTGTGTCACAGTTGACCCCCCCCCCCCCGTCAGGGCCCGGTCAGTGCGGCAGTGCGGTGTGTCACAGTTGACCCCCCCCCCCCCCCTGTCAGGGCCCGGTCAGTGCGGTGTGTCACAGTTGACCCCCCCCCCCCCCCCCGTCAGGGCCCGGTCAGTGCGGCAGTGCGGTGTGTCACAGTTGCCCCCCCCCCCCGTCAGGGCCCGGTCAGTGCGGTGTCACAGTTGACCCCCCCCCCCCCGTCAGGGCCCGGTCAGTGCGGTGTGTCACAGTTGACCCCCCGTCAGGGCCCGGTCAGTGCGGTGTGTCACAGTTGACCCCCCCCCCCCCGTCAGGGCCCGGACAGTGCGGTGTGTCACAGTTGGCCCCTCCTCCCGTCAGGGCCCGGTTAGTGCGGTTGTTGTTGGATATATTTTATTCCGCATTATAAAAGGGCGGCAGCATACAATGTTTCAGGATTGGTGCAAAAGCTCTGTCGCATATGACAAGGCGCCTCTCCTACACTCGTAATGATAATATGAATAAATATGAGCAAAACAAAACAAAAACAACCAGTAACTTATAATGGTAATCATAGGCGTCGGAAGTGGTGTTGCAGGGGTGGCAGCTGCCACACCAACTTTGGAACTGGTGTGGCGTGCCACACCAACTTTCCAGTCGCCATATATACTCGGTCTCCGAAATCCAAGCAAATATATGCACGAACGCGATTAGTAGATGGCATGGTAGCCTTGAATTCTGACGGGAATCTATGTATTTACGTTATTTCCCAGGTAACCTGAGTCAGGTATTTCCCAGTTCCAACAATCATTAGGTACTGGGTACTAAACAAAATCACACGAATCCTTGTTATAGGTACACGAGCTTGTGTGGTGCCGCGAAATAAGCGTCGTGACATTCTCAGTTTATGTTAGACTTTACTGATGGTATGCACTAGCGGACAAGGCGCCTCTCCAGGTGGGTGGGGGGGGGGGGGGGGGGGGCAAAGCGGCCATGCCCCCCCCCCGCCAAAAAAAACGTTTGAACTCGGAGCAAAATTGACACATTTCCTGATATAGCAGACAATCTAAGCAACATTTACAGAGGAAAGTTTGTTTTAAATCAGCTATCAATTCATAAGCAAGCGAAATTCGATGAGTTTTTATAATTGTGTGAGACTTTTTGAAATTTGGCTCCCAAACCAACCGTGCCCCCCTCTCCCTCCCACCAAAACACACCGTTCTGGATCCGCCAATGATGGTATGATGTTCTGATGGTTTACCCTGATGGTTGATCGTTTTTACTAAAGTTCTCATCGTCTGATGTGGCTTACCCTTATGGTCTGACGGCGTGCATTATGGTCTGATGGTTACCTAATCATGAACACTGGTGGCGGAACGGGGGGGGGGGGGGGGGTTCACCGGGGCACGGTGCCCCTAAAATTGGAAAATTAATACACTCACCCTATGTCGTTGACTGGAAAGAAATGGCTCAGAATGGGACTGGTGCCCCCTTAACCCACCATTGGCTGGAGGGCGCCCCCCCCCCCCACGAACTTTCGCAATAGCTCAGAAATTAATAGAGCTATCGACGTGAAACTTAAGGTACCTTCTCCTGCATCTCCTGGATATATTTTATGACAAGGCGCCTCTTTTATAATTGTGGCGAGCGTCGTGGCTTATACGTCTTCTGTGTGAAAATGAAGAAATTTCGTCGATTTTGTTTTTCTCTCGAAATATAGCGAATTTACACACGAGTTTAACACACAAATCAGCTAAACTTTAGCAGGCCGTACAAATGCCATATTTGAAGAAAAAATGCAATAAAAAAACGCCAAGAGATAGAAAATAGCAACGGCTACAAAATGGCTATCACGGATGTTTGACTGTTATTTTATTTTGACCCCCCCCCAAAATAAAACAATGTACTTTTGTATTTAAATGCATTCAAAATCTACATTTTCAAACATTACAAAAATGGAATATATCTTGAAGAACCACATGTGGACAATACCTAAACCAAATTTAAAAGCAATATCTTTATTTTTCACTGACTTATCGCTCCCTAAGTATGAGTAACTCATGACGTCATATTTTGACATTGCGTTTTGTGGCTTCTATTGACCAGATACAGACAAATAAATGCAAGCAATGTATTTCTGAGACAAAACTGGTATTTATATGCAATTTGCACATGCCTTTGTTCACATGCCATTTGTATTTATATTTATCAATTTCAAATTTTGACCTTATTTGACCTGACCTTGACCTTTATAGTGTCAGATTGTGAAAATGACTGCTACTATCGAATTATACGTGTAAAATAACCCATACAATATGTGTTGCACGGCTTTCGTAGACCTGCGACCTTTTGTGACCTGACCTTGACCTTTGCTTACAATTTCACTTTTGATTGTACGAGATATGCATTATACATTTGAGAGCGCTTTGTGCGATAATAGTCGCAATCTAAGGCTTTGAATGGAAAGTATGGCCCCAAAACTCAAATATCTCAATATTATCTTTGACCTGACCGCGTGACCTGACATGTGACCTTATTTTGGGAATTTCGTGTATGCGTTAAATGCGTTTTATTGAGAGCTTTCGATTGCCGCCTTGTGCGTCTCGCTGTGGTTATTGGTTCGGAAGATAACTTGGGGGGGAGGGGCGAAAAACGCCCCCCCCCCCCCCCCCCCCACTCCTTCCAGCCAATGACGTTCAGCTGAGACCCTAGCCAATGCCGGGTAACTGACAACTTTCGGCCGCTCCTGCTAATAATCGTTGGATAGGACATATTCCAGCGAACACGCACAAGTGGGGCCCAAGTGGGATTTTGGTAGGCAAGGTGAACTAAGCTGGGTGAACTAAGCTGGGCTTTTGCTGAGCAAGAAGGAGGGCTGAAGGTGGGCCCCACTTGGAATGCCCATTGCCCAAGATTAAACTTTTAATTATAATGCGTTTTTTAAATGAATTCACTTCACCAAAATGGTCTACCTTCTTGTAAACAAATTCCAGGATACAAAAAACAGTAATTCGATTGTTGGGTTTATGCTGGGCCAGTGTTCTGAAAACTATAATTTTGGGTGGAAAATGACACATAAATGAAATATTTTTCACCTCGCAAAAACAACTTCAAGCCGGGTTTTTATCTCTCGTAGTCATGAATTCGAATGTCGGGCGACCATTGTGTGCGAATCAACACCATTATTTAAAGGGACACTCCCACCTTGCCATTAGTTTTTAGTTGAAATAGCCATGTTGTTGGATTTGCATTAAAATTAAGTAGGGTAGCAGTTAAAACAACGATATATGTCTAATCGAAAATAAATTCGAGGTTAGTCTTGACAATTGTAACCACTAATCCCCACGTGTATTTGAATAGGGGCTTAAAGCCGAAGACGTCACCTCTCTTTACCAAATGGTGATGATAGTCGACTTGTTTTAAGGTGAACCTTGGAGATATTTGCTACGGGTCAATGGTTTGGTAGTTGGTTTGTATTGTATTCAAAGCGCCAGAATTGTCTCGAAATAATTGTGCCCATACTTTGGCAGTGTAAAGGATTTATGTGTAGCTCTCTAGAGCTCAATATGACGTCATCAACCAAAATATTAAAAAAATAACTTTTTATGAAATTGAGCACTGTTTGCGAGAAAAAATGTCATAATCGTATTCGGCAGCAATTACTTCATATTTTGCACCACAAGCGGCGTACATTTGACAACTTTTGGGAAGGTGGGACAGTTCCTTTAACACGCACACGATCCCCCTCCGGTTTTTCCTGAATAGTGAAAAAACGGCGGCGCGCAGCGCCGCAAAATTTAGCCAACTGTCTTAGCATCAATTACCCACATAATCTGATTTTGTTTACTTCGGGTCGTCTCATGTCAGGTCACTAAGCCAGGTCACGTGACCTCGCCTCCAAAAAGTGTGCGGCCATACCACAGCCACAGTTGTTAGCCGATCAGTTTCAAACTTGCATGATTTCATAAAGCCATAGGTACCTACAATTCGTTAATCTCGGATTTTGTATATCGGTGATCTTAGGTCGGGTAAATTTCGTGACCTCCCCATTATAAGTCAATGGGGAAATATTCAAATGCTTCCTATTCCGAGGATACGCATGATAGCAGCCCAATTCCTTCTGGATCATGTTATCATAGGCCATTCATGATGACCCAGGTGCAATTTTTGTTAAGTGACCCCTACAGGGTCAGCCAAGGTCATCCGAGATAACCAAAACTTGGTGTATATAACTCTTGACAGAATGAGGATAGATAAGGGAAACCGGTACTAATGTGTTTGTCTCATCGAGACATCTCCCAATAGGCAACGTGACCTACTTGGGTCACCAGTCACCACTTGACCTTGACCTGAGGTACAATTTATATTTTGATCTAACCTGTTCAACATGAATATGATTCGAAGCGTCTTGACGAGAAAAACACGATGGATCAAAATTATTGCCCTATCTTTATTTAGTAAAATGTTATTTTGAAAAACAGCTATGCCAAAAAAATAGCCTTTTTGACATTTGATGACCTCTGGAGCCTAAACTATTGACCTGAGATAAAATTTGAGGTCACCTTGGCGATTTCATTTTTGAAGAGCTTTCCATTGCTTGTTCTTGTTTGTTCCTAGATATCATACATAGTTCCTATGATATCTGAGGGTTTCTGGAGCGATCTGAGGGTTTCTGAAGGTTCCTACGCCCTTGATGGTAATACATAAAATATAATCAAAACAGCCCTATCTGCCGCCTCGGTACTGTGTTGCGCTGGTATCGTTTTTCACTGTAACGCCGCGACACCGCCGCCCGCCGCCGCCGCACGCCGCGATGCCAAGGCCCCTTTAATGTAGCCCTGGAAGCACTCGGCCACGCGCCAGCTGTCCACAGCGTTAAGCGATGTGCCGAACAAGTACATCAAGGATGTGTGCTGAAGAAAACTGAGTAAAATCGTTATGGAGCATTTCAGTTATTTTGCAAAACAGAGTGTTTCTCGGTGTTCGATATTGTAGAAAATCAAGTATAAAATGTTTGATATGTTCTGTGCGGAAGCCACAAGGACAGGAAAATGATTCAGATGTTTGATACTGACACAGATATGCATATATATAAACTGTTCCTGTTCTGATTTGCGTGTGGAGACAGTTAACAAATTTTATGCCGAATGAAAAATACGGAGGGGGAGAGGGGCAGCCCAACAGTTCGGCGACTTTTTGTTGAAAGATGGACGTGTTAATTTGCTCTCGGATAGAGGGTGGGAGAAGGTTTCATTTTTTGGTAATTTTGGGAACAAAAGATCTTTGAAAGGATGTTGTGTTGTTTGCTGGCAGAGTGTGAGTGTTAGCGTTCCTGAGGTTTCGTCTTGTGGCTCCTATGCGGGTCTGGGAATAATGTTTTTTATGTAGTCTGGTTGTCTGTCTGGGAAGTGGGTTAATTTATGATAGAAAACTAGTATGTGCTTTTCTCGTCGAGTTTTTAACGTTTCCCAGCCTATGTCTAGTCGAAGTTTATTGGTCGGAGTTATGAAAGGAACGCCTATTGTCAGTCTTGCGACTCTAGTTTAAAGTCTTTCCAATCTAAGTTCGTCGTGTGTCGTTATGTGTCCGTCAAAAACTACGTCACAATAGTCGTGGTAGGGCCGTATATAAGTGGTGTACATGCTACTAAGTGTTGAACGTGTTAAGAATTTAGTTAGAGGATAGATTGGACTTAGAACCGTATTCATTTTGCTTAATATGTCGTTGATGTGAACATGAAACCGGAGATCTTTTGACAGAGTTAGTTCAAGATGTTTGTGATTGTCTCTAACTGGTATAAGTTGTCCACCAAAAGTAAGGGTGTGAGGGGCATTGTCTATTTTGCGAGTAAGGATATGTTGAATAGTTTTGGATTGGTTAAAAGTAATTGCCCACTGGACACCGTAGTCAAAAATTGCGTTTAGGTCACGTTGTATAGAGTGTCGTACTGCGTCGTCGTTTTGTCTAGTGTGGGAAGCGTACAGAGAGGTGTAGTCTGTGTTTGTTAGTCCGTTTAAGTACATTACAGCGAGAAGTGGTCCAAGCACCGATCCCTGTGGACAACCAGAGCCAGTGGTCTTTGTCGAAGAAAAATTGTGACACACAAAAATTGCGGTGTCACAGTTGACTCCCCCCCCCCCCCCCCTCCAAGGACAGGTCAGTGCGGTGTGTCACAGTTGACCCCCCCCCCCCCCCATCTCCTCCTTCCAGGGCCCGGTCAGTGCCGACACGGAGCTGGTGACGCCGGCCGAGACGTTCCTGGTGCAGCCACCGTTCGCCACGGCTGCCCGCCTGGTCTCCGTCAGGGTGTTCGGCCTCACGACCGGCACCTGCACTGGGGAGGTTCGTCCCCGTGATTAACCCGCCGCCGCACCGGTTGCGCTGAGTCCGACACAGCCTCTGTGCTACGGTCGCCGAGCCACCTGTTAGAAGCTGTCCGTGACCGCAGTTGCCGCTGAGTGGTCTAGTAGGCAACGGTGTCTTGGTATTTCCTGAACTGAGGATATATACATTTTTAACTGAGGATATTATTTTTTCAGCATATTGTCACCGTTACCGTACCTATTTAAAACATTAACAAGTACTCATCAGCTCCTGCCGTTTTTTAACGTTGTAGCTGAACAACAGTAAACGATCAAGTAAATCGCTATTTTCCACGGATTTGCGTCGTCAGACCTACAGAAATATAAGACCTTGCATGACAAAAAACTCCGACCTGCACCGCTCCTGATGTGTTATGCCGTCTGACTCACTGTGACTCTCCTGTTACAGCTGGTGACTCCGACCTGCACCGCTCCTGATGTGTTCTGCCGTCTGACTCACTGTGACTGTCCTGTTACAGCTGGTGACTCCGACCTGCACCGCTCCTGACGTGTTCTGCCGTCTGACTCACTGTGACTCTCCTGTTACAGCTGGTGACTCCGACCTGCACCGCTCCTGACGTGTTCTGCCGTCTGACTCACTGTGACTCTCCTGTTACAGCTGGTGACTCCGACCTGCACCGCTCCTGACGTGTTCTGCCGCCTGACTCACTGTGACTGTCCTGTTACAGCTGGTGACTCCGACCTGCACCGCTCCTGACGTGTTCTGCCGTCTGACTCACTGTGCCTCTCCTGTTACAGCTGGTGACTCCGACCTGCACCGCTCCTGACGTGTTCTGCCCGGCCGCGGGAGTCTGTAGCAGCTCGTGCGCGCTGCTGACAGAGACCACGGCCGAGTTTCAGTGCACTGCCAGTATATTCTGCCCCCTGACTGGCCTGGTGAGCAGCGGCGGTATGGAGGGGGAGGGGGGGGGGGGGGGGTGTCGATCGTGGTGCGGCATAGAGAACACAGACACTCTTTAAACGGTCGATGGGTCAACACACTTGGTGTGTTGAACCGTTGAATGGTTTGCCTCGGGCACGGAAGTGTGCGCTGAATGATGATGGCTGGAACATGTATTGAACTATTTAATCACAGGGTTGTTTTTTGGAACATTTGTGTTGCTGTGACTTACACTGGCATTTAACCCTCGCCCTACCTGACAGCCCCCCCCCCCCCCTGAGCTTTTTCGTGAATAACTTTTTACACATGCGGTGCATCTTGCTGAAGTTTTCGGTAACTGAGTTTACAACAATTATACGTATGCTGTTAAAATTAATTTGAAATTTGTTAAGTAGTTTGGGAGATAATCATGTTTTGATGACGTCATGTTGGTAAAAACGAGAAATATTTGAAAAATGGTAGAAAACAGATTTTTGAAGGAAATTGCAAACTCAATTCACCAAAGATACAAAATGCTATTTTCTTTAAAATGGCAATCTTGGATTTGCAAAATTTTGGGTTTTTGATCCCTAAAATAAAAAAAAAAAAAAATTGTTTGGAAAAATCCCCACAAAATAAAATAATAAAAAAAATGTTTGAAAAACCGGGATATATGTGAGATAACTGAGTATGGACAATATCCATACCAAATTTCAAAGCAATATCTTCATTTTTGACTGAGTGATGGCTCCCTAAGTGTAATAAAC
Organism: Chirona hameri; assembly: GCA_036785665.1. Lineage (NCBI taxonomy): Eukaryota > Metazoa > Arthropoda > Thecostraca > Balanomorpha > Balanidae > Chirona > Chirona hameri. Next base: position 17,089 of record JAXIVJ010004881.1, read on the forward strand.
TGATGACGTCATTAAAAAAATACCTTTTTTGATTTTTTTTTGACAAGATACAAACAAATAATTACCTTTTCTGTATTTCTGAGCTCAAACTGGTCTAGGAACATGCCTTTTATTTACATTTATCCATTTCTAATTTTGAGGTTTTCTGAAGAGCAAAATCGCTGTTCTGGATGTGGTAAATCCGAGGTCATTCACTTGACTTGAAAAGTCACACATTGACCTAAAACCTAAAATCGCATACAGTTAGATTCCTCTCATGACGGCAACATGCTGGTTCTTACCGCATTGCTCTAAGTTACTTGGTTTGGAAGTTAACTGAGGGGCCTATCAGCCCCCCCGTAGGTCGAAGGTGAAAAAAACTCCCGTAGGGCGAGGGTTAAAGCATGGGCTGTGCTTTCCACTGGCTCATTATCCACACGAATACGTCATCAAAATCCCCACCACACTATGTCGCAGCCACATTGCAATATTAAGTGTCATGTCTGGCACTGAGCTCTGAAGGGTGGCGCTTACGGCGGCACTGCTTTCAGCTGCAATGTATAGTGAGGCGATACGGACAATGCGACACTGTAGATGTAGATGTATTTGAACAAGATCCACTCTTTGGAGTGGCTTTTCACAAGTTCACGACAGAACATTGACACATATAAAACGCAGCCATGGTGAACTTGCATACCTACACAGAAAAATACTTCACGAACAAAGATACACGTACATACATGCAAAAGATGACTGTTGATACACACCTGCCCATTCACCTCCCCTAGCTTGACAACAGTATTTGTCTAACTTTCGCCAGGTAGGATAGCGTTCCTGGCTCTACATTTAGCTCGTTTAGACGAGTCACGCCGCGGCAGCATAATCTCCTTCTACCTGCCTCCGTGCGAATAGAGGGGAGCGTAAGGAGGCCAGCTCGTCTTGTGTCGTGGTGGTGACGTTGGCAAGCCCGGTATCCTATCGTGCTTCTGAGGTACTCAGGCTGACCTGTCACGATGGTGCGCTCTACAGCACATACCGTGTGGTATGTCACCAGCTGTCTTGCAGTCAACCACTTAAGCTGTTTGATGGTCTCAGACACGCTATCGCTACGTCTCTTGCCAGTCACGACTCGTGCACAAAAGTTGATCACTTTTTGAACACGGTGTAGCTGCGTCTCACCGCATGAACCGAATACCGACAGGCAGTATCGCATCATAGACACGACAAGCGCTTCAACGATACACTTCAGCGCCGATCTCGGTATAACATGGCGTGCGTGCACCAATGCTATAAGTATACCTGTGCACTTGCGAGACACGCTGTCTACGTGTGATGCGAAGTTCAGATGTCGGTCCATTGACACGCCGAGATTCTTCACCTCCTTTGACTCAGCAATGGTGGCCGCACAGAAACTAAGCGTAACTGGCGCTAAGTCGCGAAGCATCGCTGGCGTTCCTAATACAACCATCTGAGTTTTTGTGGCGTTTAGTTTCATGCCGTTATGACAAAACCACTGGTACACTCGGTCAAGCACGTCCTCCATGCGAATGATCAGCTGTTGCACGTCACCCTTCCTACCTGTAACCATTAGTTGCGTGTCGTCAGCGAACTGACTACACTGACACCGTCTGGCACACACAGACTAAGGTCATTCGCGAACAGCATGTACAACACACAGCTCAACGCTCCGCCCTGGTACACACCGATCACATTTTCCTTGGAGTCTGAAAGAAGAGCCGTTCCGTCCGCGCACCTCACCTGGACCTGCTGTGAGTGGTGTGTCAGATAGTCGCGGAACCAAGAAGCATCTACGCCGTACAAAGAAAGTTTTTCCAAAAGTCTGTCATGAGGAACAACATCAAAACATTTTGAGAGATCCAATAATACCAAAATGCAGATGTTACCACTATCCATGGCTTGAAGAGCCTGATCTGTTATGACGTGAAGGGCCGTTTCAGTAGAACGTTGTTTTCGATATCCGTGTTGTGCGTCCGAAAGCAAATAATTGTCCTCGAGGTAGCCTGATAGTTGTTTCTGCACTACACGTTCAACTAATTTCATGATCGCGGGCAATATCGAGATGGGTCGTGTGTCGGATGGCTCGGCGGACACCTTCCCTTTTGGTATAGGGGTCACCAACGCGTGCTTCCAATCACGCGGTACCACGCCGGTGGCTAGGCTAGCATTAACAACATCTAATAGCGCATGGCCTACCCCCGGGAAGAATGACTGCAAGATGCGTACCGTCCTTCACCTTCTTCACACTTCACACTTCACTTCACACCGTCCTTCCCGGTTGAGTTCGATGGTTTCATTGACATGAGGGTGGCATACAGTGTGTCTAAGTTAATTGCCTGCATCTTAAATGCACATGTCGACACTCTTGGGAGTCTCGTAGGCAATAGTAGCAGCTGGGACACTAGCAGCCGTGGTCGGGCCGATCATAACGTAATAGTCATTCAAGGCATTCGGTGTGATCCTCGGTATTTCACAAGTCTGCTGTTTCCGACCTATCACTGGCCGCAGCACACGCCACAGGCCCCCTCGGTCACCGCGACTGATCGCACCCGCGTATTTCTCACAGCTCTCGTTCCGCACGGCGGCGCGGCACAGTCGGTTCACTCGTTTGTACTCGGCGCGGTCGTTTCCAGCGAGGGCCGCGCGGCGGCGCTGCAGTAGTTGCTGCGTTTGGGCGGTTACAGGCGGCGCTGTCACCTGCCTCTCACGCACAAGTTTTAGCGGCGCGATAGTATTCAGTCGATCAATGAAGGTCTGATGGAAAACAGTCCATTTACGTTCCGTGGTTTCACAATCAAAGACTGGGGCCCAGTCTATCTCAGCAAGCTGCTGGTTAAAAGAATCGTGGTCTATCCTGCTAATGGCTCGCCGGTACACATTAGACTGGCTAGCGGGTAATACTCGACCCTCACGGGCCAGCAACACACGGGTGAAGTCATGCGGACCGCCATAATGACACCTCGTAACACCGACACGTCGAATCAGTTCAGGACGGTTGGTAATGATGACATCCAACAATGAACTGGCGGGACGGTACGTGGCGCGGCTCTTGTTGGTAACATGGAGTCCATACGTGGTACATAATCGCAGTAGTGGGTTGGGTGTGTCGCTGTTTCTTGCTTTCAGTAGGCAGCAGTTCAGATCGCCTCCGAGGATTAAAGTTACACGTGGAAAGTTAGCAAGCATATGTTGCAGCTGACACTCTAAATCGTCCAGATCGGTGGCAAGCTGACGCGATGTGTTGTGCGGCACACGGTATGCGGACGCGACCAGCACTGACTGGTGCTTACTGGTACGAACTAACACCCAAACGATCTCCAGGTTAGAGTTCGCTATTCCAGTAACAGGTGTCGGCAGTAACTCACTGGTTAGGCTGTCACGCACCAGTACAGCCACACCACCCTTGCCTTTAGGTAGGACAAGGTCGGCCGGCCGGTCACGTCGGTAGAGTGTGTAGCCACTCACCCCATCATTCGGTCAGGCACGGACGGGGTCAACCATGTTTCACACAATGCCAAAATATCATAGCCGTAGACACCGTGAATGTTATTACGGAGGTCATGAATTTTGGGCTTGTAAGACTGGATGTTGAGGTGTCCGATGATAAGTTGATCCGCCTCGATGTCTCCGTGGCGGCGCCAGTTCACACCGCCCCTGCTGCCCCGCCGCCTGGACGCGCCCCTGCCGCTTCGGCGTGTTCCGCCGGCCGTAGCCGGTGCCGGGTTAACTGGCTCGTTGACAGATGGACGCTGTGGGCGGGGGTGGCCGGCCGGCTGGTGCGGCTCAGCGGCAGGGGTGGTGGCGGCGGCAGGCCGGCCTGGTTGACGGGGCCACGGCCGCTCGGCAGGCAGGGCAGTATGCAGGATGACGTGCAAAGCATGGAGCATCATTAACGCCCTGATGAGCATTGTCGCTGGTCCTGGTAAATTGGTAGTCATCTCAGCGATTTTCACCGTCACTCGGCAGCATCCGAACGTTCACAGACAGTCGGGTCCTCTCATTCGAGTTTACACGCAAAATCACTCACTTCACTCACTCAACAACACGATCGCTCAATCAGCCGCACTCTTTCACTCTGGTCACTAGGTCTCCGTGTTCACACAGGACTTGCTCACTGTAGGTCAGACACGCGCTAGGGTGGTGTAAGGAGAGCCGGGAGCGCTGCGGCCCGTGGCGCTGCGCTGAGCCAACCGTCGTCGCCGACGCTCGGCACCGAACTGTTCCTGGTAACGGCTCAGTATCTTAAAGTATTTACGAACTGTGCAAAGCACGATAAAGTTCGGCGGTAGCGTGACAACTGCATACATAACATATAGCTCACTTGACATGAAACATAATATTAACAGCTCCTGCTACCATATAGTTTTGCCACGGAAGAACATATAACTTTAACTTCATCTTACTAGAGGATTGTACTAGAGTGGATGTATTGTACTGCTTGCGCTGAACACACGGAACTCTGTGTTGTGTGGCTGGAGTGTGACGGAACTCTGTGTTGTGTGGCTGGAGTGTGACGGAACTCTGTGTTGTGGAGCTGGAGTGTGACGGAACTCTGTGTTGTGTGGCTGGAGTGTGACGGAACTCTGTGTTGTGTGGCTGGAGTGTGACGGAACTCTGTGTTGTGGGGCTGGAGTGTGACGGAACTCTGTGTTGTGGAGCTGGAGTGTGACGGACCTCTGTGTTGTGTGACTGGAGTGTGACGGAACTCTGTGTTGTGGAGCTGGAGTGTGACGGCACTCTGTGTTGTGGCTGGAGTGTGACGGAACTCTGTGTTGTGTGGCTGGAGTGTGACGGCACTCTGTGTTGTGTGGCTGGAGTGTGACGGAACTCTGTTGTGGAGCTGGAGTGTGACGGAACTCTGAGTTGTGTGGCTGGAGTGTGATGGAACTCTGTTGTGGGCTGGAGTGTGACGGAACTCGGTGTTGTGTGGCTGGAGTGTGACGGAACTCTGTGTTGTGTGGCTGGAGTGTGACGGAACTCTGTGTTGTGTGGCTGGAGTGTGACGGAACTCTGTGTTGTGGAGCTGGAGTGTGACCGAACTCTGTGTTGTGTGGCTGGAGTGTGACGGAACTCTGTGTTGTGTGGCTGGAGTGTGACGGAACTCTGTGCTGTGGCTGGAGTGTGACGGAACTCTGTTGTGTGGCTGGAGTGTGACGGAACTCTGTGTTGTGTGGCTGGAGTGTGACGGAACTCTGTGTTGTGTGGCTGGAGTGTGACGGAACTCTGTGTTGTGGAGCTGGAGTGTGACGGCACTCTGTGTTGTGTGGCTGGAGTGTGACGGAACTCTGTGTTGTGTGGCTGGAGTGTGACGGAACTCTGTGTTGTGGCTGGAGTGTGACGGAACTCTGTGTTGTGTGGCTGGAGTGTGACGGAACTCTGTTGTGGAGCTGGAGTGTGACGGAACTCTGTGTTGTGTGGCTGGAGTGTGACGGAACTTTGTTGTGGAGCTGGAGTGTGACGGAACTCTGTGTTGTGTGGCTGGAGTGTGACGGAACTCTGCTGTTGGCTGGAGTGTGACGGAACTCTGTTGTGTGGCTGGAGTGTGACGGAACTCTGAGTTGTGTGGCTGGAGTGTGACGGAACTCTGTTGTGGGCTGGAGTGTGACGGAACTCTGTTGTGGAGCTGGAGTGTGACGGAACTCTGTGTTGTGTGGCTGGAGTGTGACGGAACTCTGTTGTGGAGCTGGAGTGTGACGGAACTCTGTGTTGTGTGGCTGGAGTGTGACGGAACTCTGTTGTGGAGCTGGAGTGTGACGGAACTCTGTGTTGTGGGGCTGGAGTGTGACGGAACTCTGTGTTGTGTGGCTGGAGTGTGACGGAACTCTGTTGTGGAGCTGGAGAGTGACGGAACTCTGTGTTGTGTGGCTGGAGTGTGACGGAACTCTGTTGTGGAGCTGGAGTGTGACGGAACTCTGTGTTGTGTGGCTGGAGTGTGACGGAACTCTGTGTTGTGGGGCTGGAGTGTGACAGAACTCTGTGTTGTGTGGCTGGAGTGTGACAGAACTCTGTGTTGTGTGGCTGGTGTGTGACGGAACTCTGTGTTGGGTGGCTGGAGTGTGACGGAACTCTGTTGTGTGGCTGGAGTGTGACGGAAGTCTGTTGTGGGCTGGAGTGTGACGGAACTCTGTTGTGGAGCTGGAGTGTGACGGAACTCTGTGTTGTGTGGCTGGAGTGTGAAGGAACTCTGTTGTGGGCTGGAGTGTGACGAAACTCTGTGTTGTGTGGCTGGAGTGTGACGAAACTCTGTGTTGTGGGGCTGGAGTGTGACGGAACTCTGTGTTGTGGCTGGAGTGTGACAGAACTCTGTGTTGTGTGGCTGGAGTGTGACGGAACTATGTTGTGGAGCTGGAGTGTGACGGACCTCTGTGTTTTGTGGCTGGAGTGTGACGGAACTCTGTGTTGTGGCTGGAGTGTGACGGAACTCTTTGTTGTGGAGCTGGAGTGTGACGGAACTCTGTGTTGTGTGGCTGGAGTGTGACGGAACTCTGTTGTGGGCTGGAGTGTGACGGAACTCTTTGTTGTGGAGCTGGAGTGTGACGGAACTCTGTGTTGTGTGGCTGGAGTGTGACGGAACTCTGTTGTGGGCTGGAGTGTGACGGAACTTTGTGTTGTGTGGCTGGAGTGTGACGGAACTCTGTGTTGTGTGGCTGGAGTGTGACGGAACTCTGTGTTGTGTGGCTGGAGTGTGACGGAACTCTGTGTTGTGGGGCTGGAGTGTGACGGAACTCTGTGTTGTGTGGCTGGAGTGTGACGGAACTATGTTGTGGAGCTGGAGTGTGACGGACCTCTGTGTTGTGTGGCTGGAGTGTGACGGACCTCTGTGTTGTGGGGCTGGAGTGTGACGGAACTCTGTGTTGTGGGGCTGGAGTGTGACGGAACTCTGTGTTGTGGCTGGAGTGTGATGGAACTCTGCGTTGTGTGGCTGGTGTGTGACGGAATTCTGTGTTGGGTGGCTGGAGTGTGACGGAACTCTGTTGTGGAGCTGGAGTGTGACGGAACTCTGTTGTGGAGCTGTAGTGTGACGGAACTCTGTTGCGGGCTGGAGTGTGACGGAACTCAGTGTTGTGTGGCTGGAGTGTGACGGAACTCTGTGTTGTGTGGCTGGAGTGTGACGGAACTCTGTGTTGTGGGGCTGGAGTGTGACCGAACTCTGTTGTGGAGCTGGAGTGTGGCGAAACTCTGTGCTGTGTGGCTGGAGTGTGACGGAACTCTGTGTTGTGGGGCTGGAGTGTGACGGAACTCTGTTGTGGAGCGGGAGTGTGACGGACCTCTGTGTTGTGTGGCTGGAGTGTGACGGAACTCTTTGTTGTGGAGCTGGAGTGTGACGGACCTCTGTGTTGTGTGGCTGGAGTGTGACGGAACTCTTTGTTGTGGAGCTGGAGTGTGACGGAACTCTGTGTTGTGTGGCTGGAGTGTGACGGAACTCTGTGTTGTGGAGCTGTAGTGTGACGGAACTCTGAGTTGTGTGGCTGGAGTGTGACGGAACTCTGTTGTGGGCTGGAGTGTGACGGAACTCTGTGTTGTGGGGCTGGAGTGTGACGGAACTCTGTGTTGTGTGGCTGGAGTGTGACGGAACTATGTTGTGGAGCTGGAGTGTGACGGACCTCTGTGTTGTGGGGCTGGAGTGTGACGGAACTCTGTGTTGTGGGGCTGGAGTGTAACGGAATTCTGTGTTGTGGGGCTGGAGTGTGACGGAATTCTGTGTTGTGGGGCTGGAGTGTGACAGAACTCTGTGTTGTGGGGCTGGAGTGTGACCGAACTCTGTGTTGTGTGGCTGGAGTGTGACGGAACTCTGTGTTGTGTGGCTGGAGTGTGACGGAACTCTGTGTTGTAGGGCTGGAGTGTGACCGAACTCTGTGTTGTGTGGCTGGAGTGTGACGAAACTCTGTGTTGTGTGGCTGGAGTGTGACGGAACTCTGTGTTGTGGGGCTGGAGTGTGACGGAACTCTGTGTTGTGTGGCTGGAGTGTGACGGAACTCTGTTGTGGAGCTGGAGTGTGACGGATCTCTGTTGTGGAGCTGGAGTGTGACGGAACTCTGTTGTGGGCTGGAGTGTGACCGGAACTCTGTGTTGTGTGGCTGGAGTGTGACGGAACTCTGTGTTGTGGGCTGGAGTGTGACGGAACTCTGTGTTGTGTGGCTGGAGTGTGACGGCACTTTGTTGTGGAGCTGGAGTGTGACGGAACTCGGTGTTGTGTGGCTGGAGTGTGACGGAACTCTGTGTTGTGCGGCTGGAGTGTGACGGAACTCTGTGTTGTGTGGCTGGAGTGTGACGGAACTCTGTGTTGTGTGGCTGGAGTGTGACGGAACTCTGAGTTGTGTGGCTGGAGTGTGACGGAACTCTGTGTTGTGGAGCTGGAGTGTGACGGAACTCTGTGTTGTGTGGCTGGAGTGTGACGGAATTCTGTGTTGTGTGGCTGGAGTGTGAAGGAACTCTGTTGTGGGCTGGAGTGTGGCGAAACTCTGTGTTTTGTGGCTGGAGCGTGACGGAACTCTGTGTTGTGGGGCTGGAGTGTGACGGAACTCTGTGTTGTGACTGGAGTGTGACGGAACTCTGTGTTGTGGGCTGGAGTGTGACGGAACTCTGTGTTGTGTGGCTGGAGTGTGTCGGAACTCTGTTGTGGAGCTGGAGTGTGACGGAACTCGGTGTTGTGTGGCTGGAGTGTGACGGAACTCTGAGTTGTGCGGCTGGAGTGTGACGGAACTCTGTGTTGTGCGGCTGGAGTGTGACGGAACTCTGTTTTGTGCGGCTGGAGTGTGACGGAACTCTGTGTTGTGTGGCTGAAGTGTGACGGAACTCTGTGTTGTGGGCTGGAGTGTGACGGAACTCTGTGTTGTGTGGCTGAAGTGTGACGGAACTCTGTTGTGGAGCTGGAGTATGACGGAACTCGGTGTTGTGTGGCGGGAGTGTGACGGAACTCTGAGTTGTGCGGCTGGAGTGTGACGGAACTCTGTGTTGTGGAGCTGGAGTGTGACGGAACTCTGTGTTGTGCGGCTGGAGTGTGACGGAACTCTGTGTTGTGTGGCTGAAGTGTGACGGAACTCTGTGTTGTGGGCTGGAGTGTGACGGAACTCTGTGTTGTGTGGCTGGAGTGTGACGGCACTCTGTGTTGTGTGGCTGGAGTGTGACGGCACTCTGTTGTGGAGCTGGAGTGTGACGGAACTCGGTGTTGTGTGGCTGGAGTGTGACGGAACTCTGTGTTGTGGAGCTGGAGTGTGACGGAACTCTGTGTTATGTGGCTGCAGTGTGACGGTACTCTGTTGTGGAGCTGGAGTGTGATGGAACTCTGTTGTGGAGCTGGAGTGTGACGGACCTCTGTGTTGTGTGGCTGGAGTGTGACGGAACTCTGTTGTGGAGCTGGAGTGTGACGGAACTCTGTGTTGTGAGGCTGGAGTGTGACGGAACTCAGTTGTGAAGCTGGAGTGTGACAGAACTCTGTTGTGGAGCTGGAGTGTGACGGAATTCTGTGTTGTGGGGCTGGAGTGTGACGGAATTCTGTTGTGTGGCTGGAGTGTGACGAAATTCTGTGTTGTGGGGCTGGAGTGTGACGGAACTCTGTGTTGTGGGGCTGGAGTGTGACGGAACTCTGTTGTGGAGCTGGAGTGTGACGGCACTCTGTGTTGTGGGGCTGGAGTGTGACGGACCTCTGTGTTGTGAGGCTGGAGTGTGACGGAACTCTGTGTTGTGTGGCTGGAGTGTGACGGAACTCTGTGTTGTGTGGCTGGAGTGTGACGGAACTCTGTTGTGGGCTGGAGTGTGAAGGAACTTTGTGCTGTGTGGCTGGAGTGTGACGGAACTCTGTTGTGGAGCTGGAGTGTGACGGAACTCTGTGTTGTGAGGCTGGAGTGTGACGGAACTCAGTTGTGAAGCTGGAGTGTGACAGAACTCTGTTGTGGAGCTGGAGTGTGACGGAATTATGTGTTGTGGGGCTGGAGTGTGACGGAACTCTTTTGGGTGGCTGGAGTGTGACGGAATTCTGTGTTGTGGGGTTGGAGTGTGACGGAACTCTCTGTTGTGGGGCTGGAGTGTGACGGAACTCTGTTGTGGAGCTGGAGTGTGACGGCACTCTGTGTTGTGGGGCTGGAGTGTGACGGACCTCTGTGTTGTGTGGCTGGAGTGTGACCGAACTCTGTGTTGTGTGGCTGGAGTGGGAAGGAACTCTGTTGTGGGCTGGAATGTGACGGAACTCTGTGTTGTGCGGCTGGAGTGTGACGGCACTCTGTGTTGGGTGGCTGGTGTGTCACGGAACTCTGTGTTGTGTGGCTGGAGTGTGACGGAACTCGGTGTTGTGGGGCTGGAGTGTGACGGAACTCTGTGTTGTGCGGCTGGAGTGTGACGGAACTCTGTGTTGTGTGGCTGGAGTGTGACGGAACTCTGTTGTGGAGCTGAAGTGTGACGGAATTCTGTTGTGGAGCTGGAGTGTGACGGAACTCTGTGTTGTGTGGCTGGATTGTGTCGGACCTCTGTGTTGTGGAGCTGGAGTGTGACGGAACTCTGTGTTGTGTGGCTGGAGTGTGACGGACCTCTGTGTTGTGGAGCTGGAGTGTGACGGAACTCGGTGTTGTGGGCTGGAGTGTGACGGAACTCTGTGTTGTGCGGCTGGAGTGTGACGGAGCTCTGTGTTGTGCGGCTGGAGTGTGACGGAACTCTGTGTTGTGTGGCTGAAGTGTGACGGAACTCTGTTGTGGAGCTGGAGTGTGACGGAACTCTGTTGTGGAGCTGGAGTGTGACGGAACTCTGTGTTGTGTGGCTGGAGTGTGACGGAACTCTGTTGTGGAGCTGGAGTGTGACGGAGCTCTGTTGTGGGCTGGAGTGTGACGGAACTCTGTGTTGTGTGGCTGGAGTGTGACAGAACTCTGTGTTGTGTGGCTGGAGTGTGACGGAACTCTGTTGTGGAGCTGGAGTTTGACGGAACTCTGTGTTGTGTGGCTGGAGTGTGACGGAACTCTGTTGTGGGCTGGAGTGTGACGGAACTCTGTGTTGTGTGGCTGGAGTGTGACGGAACTCTGTGTTGTGAGGCTGGAGTGTGACGGAACTCTGTTGTGAAGCTGGAGTGTGACGGAACTCTGTGTTGTGAGGCTGGAGTGTGACGGAACTCTGTTGTGAAGCTGGAGTGTGACGGAACTATGTTGTGGAGCTGGAGTGTGACGGAATTCTGTGTTGTGGGGCTGGAGTGTGACGGAACTCTGTGTTGTGTGGCTGGAGTGTGACGGAACTCTGTGTTGTGGGGCTGGAGTGTGACCGAACTCTGTGTTGTGTGGCTGGAGTGTGACGGAACTCTGTGTTGTGTGGCTGGAGTGTGACGGAACTCTGTGTTGTGGGGCTGGAGTGTGACCGAACTCTGTGTTGTGTGGCTGGAGTGTGACGAAACTCTGTGTTGTGTGGCTGGAGTGTGACGGAACTCTGTGTTGTGGGGCTGGAGTGTGACGGAACTCTGTGTTGTGTGGCTGGAGTGTGACGGAACTCTGTTGTGGAGCTGGAGTGTGACGGATCTCTGTTGTGGAGCTGGAGTGTGACGGAACTCTGTTGTGGGCTGGAGTGTGACCGGAACTCTGTGTTGTGTGGCTGGAGTGTGACGGAACTCTGTGTTGTGGGCTGGAGTGTGACGGAACTCTGTGTTGTGTGGCTGGAGTGTGACGGCACTCTGTTGTGGAGCTGGAGTGTGACGGAACTCGGTGTTGTGTGGCTGGAGTGTGACGGAACTCTGTGTTGTGCGGCTGGAGTGTGACGGAACTCTGTGTTGTGTGGCTGGAGTGTGACGGAACTCTGTGTTGTGTGGCTGGAGTGTGACGGAACTCTGAGTTGTGTGGCTGGAGTGTGACGGAACTCTGTGTTGTGGAGCTGGAGTGTGACGGAACTCTGTGTTGTGTGGCTGGAGTGTGACGGAACTCTGTGTTGTGTGGCTGGAGTGTGAAGGAACTCTTTTGTGGGCTGGAGTGTGGCGAAACTCTGTGTTGTGTGGCTGGAGTGTGACGGAACTCTGTGTTGTGGGGCTGGAGTGTGACGGAACTCTGTGTTGTGACTGGAGTGTGACGGAACTCTGTGTTGTGGGCTGGAGTGTGACGGAACTCTGTGTTGTGTGGCTGGAGTGTGTCGGAACTCTGTTGTGGAGCTGGAGTGTGACGGAACTCGGTGTTGTGTGGCTGGAGTGTGACGGAACTCTGAGTTGTGCGGCTGGAGTGTGACGGAACTCTGTGTTGTGCGGCTGGAGTGTGACGGAACTCTGTGTTGTGCGGCTGGAGTGTGACGGAACTCTGTGTTGTGTGGCTGAAGTGTGACGGAACTCTGTGTTGTGGGCTGGAGTGTGACGGAACTCTGTGTTGTGTGGCTGGAGTGTGACGGAACTCTGTTGTGGAGCTGGAGTATGACGGAACTCGGTGTTGTGTGGCGGGAGTGTGACGGAACTCTGAGTTGTGCGGCTGGAGTGTGACGGAACTCTGTGTTGTGGAGCTGGAGTGTGACGGAACTCTGTGTTGTGCGGCTGGAGTGTGACGGAACTCTGTGTTGTGTGGCTGAAGTGTGACGGAACTCTGTGTTGTGGGCTGGAGTGTGACGGAACTCTGTGTTGTGTGGCTGGAGTGTGACGGCACTCTGTGTTGTGTGGCTGGAGTGTGACGGCACTCTGTTGTGGAGCTGGAGTGTGACGGAACTCGGTGTTGTGTGGCTGGAGTGTGACGGTACTCTGTGTTGTGGAGCTGGAGTGTGACGGAACTCTGTGTTGTGTGGCTGAAGTGTGACGGTACTCTGTTGTGGAGCTGGAGTGTGATGGAACTCTGTTGTGGAGCTGGAGTGTGACGGACCTCTGTGTTGTGTGGCTGGAGTGTGACGGAACTCTGTTGTGGAGCTGGAGTGTGACGGAACCCTGTGTTGTGAGGCTGGAGTGTGACGGAACTCAGTTGTGAAGCTGGAGTGTGACAGAACTCTGTTGTGGAGCTGGAGTGTGACGGAATTCTGTGTTGTGGGGCTGGAGTGTGACGGAACTCTGTTGTGTGGCTGGAGTGTGACGAAATTCTGTGTTGTGGGGCTGGAGTGTGACGGAACTCTGTGTTGTGGGGCTGGAGTGTGACGGAACTCTGTTGTGGAGCTGGAGTGTGACGGCACTCTGTGTTGTGGGGCTGGAGTGTGACGGACCTCTGTGTTGTGAGGCTGGAGTGTGACGGAACTCTGTGTTGTGTGGCTGGAGTGTGACGGAACTCTGTGTTGTGTGGCTGGAGTGTGACGGAACTCTGTTGTGGGCTGGAGTGTGAAGGAACTCTGTGCTGTGTGGCTGGAGTGTGACGGAACTCTGTTGTGGAGCTGGAGTGTGACGGAACTCTGTGTTGTGAGGCTGGAGTGTGACGGAACTCAGTTGTGAAGCTGGAGTGTGACAGAACTCTGTTGTGGAGCTGGAGTGTGACGGAATTCTGTGTTGTGGGGCTGGAGTGTGACGGAACTCTTTTGGGTGGCTGGATTGTGACGGAATTCTGTGTTGTGGGGTTGGAGTGTGACGGAACTCTCTGTTGTGGGGCTGGAGTGTGACGGAACTCTGTTGTGGAGCTGGAGTGTGACGGCACTCTGTGTTGTGGGGCTGGAGTGTGACGGACCTCTGTGTTGTGTGGCTGGAGTGTGACCGAACTCTGTGTTGTGTGGCTGGAGTGTGAAGGAACTCTGTTGTGGGCTGGAGTGTGACGGAACTCTGTGTTGTGCGGCTGGAGTGTGACGGCACTCTGTGTTGTGTGGCTGGTGTTACGGAACTCTGTGTTGTGTGGCTGGAGTGTGACGGAACTCGGTGTTGTGGGGCTGGAGTGTGACGGAACTCTGTGTTGTGCGGCTGGAGTGTGACGGAACTCTGTGTTGTGTGGCTGGAGTGTGACGGAACTCTGTTGTCGAGCTGAAGTGTGACGGAATTCTGTTGTGGAGCTGGAGTGTGACGGAACTCTGTGTTGTGTGGCTGGAGTGTGACGGACCTCTGTGTTGTGGAGCTGGAGTGTGACGGAACTCGGTGTTGTGGGCTGGAGTGTGACGGAACTCTGTGTTGTGCGGCTGGAGTGTGACGGAGCTCTGTGTTGTGCGGCTGGAGTGTGACGGAACTCTGTGTTGTGTGGCTGAAGTGTGAAGGAACTCTGTTGTGGAGCTGGAGTGTGACGGAACTCTGTGTTGTGTGGCTGGAGTGTGACGGACCTCTGTGTTGTGGAGCTGGAGTGTGACGGAACTCGGTGTTGTGGGCTGGAGTGTGACGGAACTCTGTGTTGTGCGGCTGGAGTGTGACGGAGCTCTGTGTTGTGCGGCTGGAGTGTGACGGAACTCTGTGTTGTGTGGCTGAAGTGTGACGGAACTCTGTTGTGGAGCTGGAGTGTGACGGAACCCTGTTGTGGAGCTGGAGTGTGACGGAACTCTGTGTTGTTTGGCTGGAGTGTGACGGAACTCTGTTGTGGAGCTGGAGTGTGACGGAACTCTGTTGTGGGCTGGAGTGTGACGGAACTCTGTGTTGTGTGGCTGGAGTGTGACAGAACTCTGTGTTGTGTGGCTGGAGTGTGACGGAACTCTGTTGTGGAGCTGGAGTGTGACGGAACTCTGTGTTGTGTGGCTGGAGTGTGACGGAACTCTGTTGTGGGCTGGAGTGTGACGGAACTCTGTGTTGTGTGGCTGGAGTGTGACGGAACTCTGTGTTGTGTGGCTGGAGTGTGACGGAACTCTGTTGTGGAGCTGGAGTGTGACGGAACTCTGTGTTGTGTGGCTGGAGTGTGACAGAACTCTGTGTTGTGTGGCTGGAGTGTGACGGAACTCTGTGTTGTGTGGCTGGAGTGTGACGGAACTCTGTTGTGGAGCTGGAGTGTGTCGGAACTCTGTGTTGTGTGGCTGGAGTGTGACGGAACTCTGTGTTGTGTGGCTGGAGTGTGACGGAACTCTGTGTTGTGTGGATGGAGTGTGACGGAACTCTGTGTTGTGTGGCTGGAGTGTGACGGAGCTCTGTGTTGTGTGGCTGGAGTGTGACGGAACTCTGTTGTGGGGCTGGAGTGTGACGGAACTCTGTGTTGTGTGGCTGGAGTGTGACGGAACTCTGTTGTGGAGCTGGAGTGTGACGGAGCTCTGTGTTGTGGGGCTGGAGTGTGACGGAACTCTGTGTTGTGTGGCTGGAGTGTGACGGAACTCTGTTGTGGAGCTGGAGTGTGACGGAGCTCTGTGTGGTGTGGCTGGAGTGTGACGGAACTCTGTTGTGGGGCTGGAGTGTGACGGAACTCTGTGTTGTGTGGCTGGAGTGTGACGGAACTCTGTTGTGGAGCTGGAGTGTGACGGAGCTCTGTGTTGTGGGGCTGGAGTGTGACGGAACTCTGTGTTGTGTGGCTGGAGTGTGACGGAACTCTGTTGTGGAGCTGGAGTGTGACGGAGCTCTGTGTTGTGGGGCTGGAGTGTGACGGACCTCTGTGTTGTGTGGCTGGAGTGTGACGGAACTCTGTGTTGTGTGGCTGGAGTGTGACGGAACTCTGTGTTGTGTGGATGGAGTGTGACGGCACTCTGTGTTGTGGGCTGGTGTGTGACGGAACTCTGTGTTGTGTGGCTGGAGTGTGACGGAACTCTGTGCTGTGTGGCTGGAGTGTGACGGAACTCTGTGTTGTTTGGACGGAGTGTGACGGAACTCTGTGTTGTGGGCTGGAGTGTGACGGCACTCTGTGTTGTGGGCTGGAGTGTGACGGAACTCTGTGTTGTGTGGCTGGAGTGTGACGGAACTCTGTTGTGGAGCTGGAGTGTGACGGAACTCTGTGCTGTGTGGCTGGAGTGTGACGGAACTATGTGTTGTGGAGCTGGAGTGTGACGGAACTCTGTTGTGGAGCTGGAGTGTGACGGAACTCTGTCGTGGGCTGGAGTGTGACGGAACTCTGTGTTGTGTGGCTGGAGTGTGACGGAACTCTGTTGTGGAGCTGGAGTGTGACGGAACTCTGTGTTGTGTGGCTGGAGTGTGACGGAACTCTGTGTTGTGGAGCTGGAGTGTGACGGAACTCTGTGTTGTGTGGCTGGAGTGTGACGGAACTCGGTGTTGTGTGGCTGGAGTGTGACGGAACTCTGTGTTGGGTGGCTGGAGTGTGACGGAACTCTGTGTTGTGTGGCTGGAGTGTGAAGGAACTCTGTGTTGTGGAGCTGGAGTGTGACGGAACTCTGTGTTGTGTGGCTGGAGTGTGACGGAACTCGGTGTTGTGTGGCTGGAGTGTGACGGAACTCTGTGTTGTGTGGCTGGAGTGTGACGGAACTCTGTGTTGTGGAGCTGGAGTGTGACGGAACTCTGTGTTGTGTGGCTGGAGTGTGACGGAACTCTGTGTTGTAGAGCTGGAGTGTGACGGACCTCTGTGTTGTGTGGCTGGAGTGTGACGGAACTCTGTGTTGTGTGGCTGGAGTGTGACGGAACTCTGTGTTGTGGGGCTGGAGTGTGACGGAACTCTGTGTTGTGTGGCTGGAGTGTGACAGAACTCTGTGTTGTGGAGCTGGAGTGTGACGGAACTCGGTGTTGTGTGGCTGGAGTGTGACGGAACTCGGTGTTGTGTGGCTGGAGTGTGACCGAACTCTGTGTTGTGTGGCTGGAGTGTGACGGAACTCTGTGTTGTGGGGCTGGAGTGTGACGGAACTCTGTGTTGTGTGGCTGGAGTGTGACGGAACTCTGTGTTGTGGGGCTGGAGTGTGACGGAACTCTGTGTTGTGGGGCTGGAGTGTGACGGAACTCTGTGTTGTGGGGCTGGAGTGTGACGGAACTCTGTGTTGTGTGGCTGGAGTGTGACGGAACTCTGTGTTGTGGGGCTGGAGTGTGACGGAACTCTGTTGTGGAGCTGGAGTGTGACGGAACTCTATGTCTTGGCAGTGCGCCGCTGGGACCGTCGGTTCGGGAGAGTGCGGGGCTCTCGGCGCCCCGGCAAGCTTCACTGCCGCTGGAGCCCAGATCCCTATATCAGTGTCGGCGGGCGAGCACGCAGTCCAGGAGATCACCACGGAAGTGATCGCCCAGCCCGGAGATATGCTACAGGTACAACGCAGTCAGTCAGCACACAGTCACCGCACAGCCAGCCAGCCGCGGTCATACACGCACCTTGACATCACAGGCGCCGTATCAATTAATGCGAGATTTACGAAAATGCGACGCATAACGGCATAATGAGGCAGGTTGTTTTTGTTGCAAACTTGCTTTCTGAAACGGAAAGCCAATAGATAGCGAAGCACGTTAGTTTAAAAAAAAACACATTGTTTTCAACATCTACATACATATTCAGGTAACATGTAGAGATCTCCGGCTGACAGTATGGCCGCCAGGTGACTCGTATGACCGCCAGGTGACTCGTATGACCGCCAGGTGACTCGTATGACCGCCAGGTGACTCGTATGACCACCAGGTGACTCGTATAACCGTCAGCTAACTCGTATGACCGCCAGATGATTCGTATGACCACCAGGTGACTCGTATGACCCCCGGCTGACAGTATGACCGCCAGGTGACTCGTACGACCGCCAGGTGACTCGTAAGACCACCATGTGACTCGTATGACCACCAGGTGACTCGTATGACCGCCAGGTAACTGGTATGACCGCCAAATGATTCGTATTGCCGCCAGGTAACTCGTATGATAACTCGCCAGGTAACTAGTATGACCGCCATGTGACTCGTATGACCGTCAGGTAACTTGTATGACCGCCATGTGACTCATATGACCGCCAGATGACTCTTATGCCCACCAGGTGACTCGTATGACCGCCAGGTGACTCGTATGACCACCAAGTGACTCGTATGACCGCCAGGTGACTCGTATGACCACCAAGTGACTCGTATGACCGCCAGGTGACTCATATGACCGCCATGCGACTCGTATGACCCCCAGGTTACTCGTATGACCGATAGGTAACTCGTATGACCGCCAGGTGACTCGTATGGCTGCCAGGTAACTCGTATGACCGCCAGGTGATTCGTATGACCGCCAGATGACTCGTATGGCCGCCAGGTGTCTAGTATGACCGCCATGTGACTCGTATGACCACCAGGTGACTCGTATGACCGCCAGGTGACTCGTATGACCGCCAGGTGACCTGTGAGGGAGGCGCACACGTGGCCGCTGTTCGAGCCTCGGGCGGCGGTGACCTGGACAGCAGCGGCGCACCGCTGCAGACCAGCACCGGCGCTGTGAGCCACCTGCTGCAGGTGACCGCCGTGCCGATGCACCAGTTCAGCTGGGAGCACGCGTGCGCCACTCCAGTGGAGATGGTCACCTTCACCGCCAGCCTGCCGTCCGGGGTGTCGGTGACCAACGCCACCAGCTGCGAGTACATCATCCGCAACATGAGCATCACGCTGATGCAGGAGGAGAGGCAGCTGTCCTCCGACGAGCCGGACGGGCCCATCTATCTGGACACGTCGCTGCCGGTCACAGTGATGCTGCAGATGCTGGAGGGCGCGCCGGCGCTGATGAGCTGGGACTACGGCACCGCCAACCTCACCAACGGCACCCAGGACCTGCTGGCGCGCGTCGACCCCGCCGAGTTCTACAACCAGGTGGTCACGTACCCGGCGGCAGGCATGTTCACCATCAACGCGTCGGCCACCAACACGCACTCGGAGGTGTTGGGCGCCACCTGGGCCACGCAGGAGGTCATCCTGCAGAACCCGGTGCTGGAGGCGTGGACGGTGGAGATCACCAACACGCAGATCCTGACTGAGCCCACCAACACCGTGGAGGCCGAGGTCGAGTTCCTGCTGAAGCTTCCCGACACTGAGCGCCTGCCGACCGACGCCTTCATCTACGCCCACTTCGGAGACCGCTTCCACATGGAGGAGTTCCAGCCGCTCAGGGAGTACGGGTACGTTCAGCAGCACGGGAGCACGGGTACGACCAGCACGGGGGAGGGGAGGGGTAGAGCGGACTGGGAGTGACTGGTTCAGTGCGGAGTAGGGCAGACGGGGGAGGGGAGGGAGCGGACTGGGAGTGACTGGTTCAGTGCGGAGTAGGGCAGACGGGGGAGGGGAGGGGTAGAACGGACTGGGAGTGACTGGTTCAGTGCGGAGTAGGGCAGACGGGGGAGGGGAGGGGTAGAGCGGACTGGGAGTGACTGGTTCAGTGCGGAGTAGGGAAGACGGGGGAGGGGAGTGGTAGAGCGGACTGGGAGTGACGGGTTCAGTGCGGAGTAGGGCAGACGGGGGAGGGAAGGGGTAGAACGGACTGGGAGTGACTGGTTCAGTGCGGAGTAGGGCAGACGGGGGAGGGAAGGGGTAGAGCGGACTGGGAGTGACGGGTTCAGTGCGGAGTAGGGAAGACGGGGGAGGGGAGGGGTAGAGCGGACTGGGAGTGACGGGTTCAGTGCGGAGTAGGGAAGACGGGGGGGGGAGGGGTAGAGCGGACTGGAGTGACTGGTTCAGTGCGGAGTAGGGCAGACGGGGGAGGGAAGGGGTAGAACGGACTGGGAGTGACTGGTTCAGTGCGGAGTAGGGCAGACGGGGGAGGGAAGGGGTAGAGCGGACTGGGAGTGACGGGTTCAGTGCGGAGTAGGGAAGACGGAGGGGAGGGGTAGAGCGGACTGGGAGTGACGGGTTCAGTGCGGAGTAGGGAAGACGGGGGAGGGGAGGGGTAGAGCGGACTGGGAGTGACGGGTTCAGTGCGGAGTAGGGCAGACGGGGGAGGGGAGGGGTAGAGCGGACTGGGAGTGACGGGTTCAGTGCGGAGTGGGGCAGACGGGGGAGGGGAGGGGTAGAGCGGACTGGGAGTGACGGGTTCAGTGCGGAGTAGGGCAGACGGGGGAGGGGAGGGGTAGAGCGGACTGGGAGTGACTGGTTCAGTGCGGATTAGGGCAGACGGGGGAGGGGAGGGGTAGAGCGGACTGAGAGTGACGAGTTCAGTGCGGAGTAGGGCAGACGGGGGAGGGGAGGGGTAGAGCGGACTGGGAGTGACTGGTTCAGTGCGGAGTAGGGCAGACGGGGGATGGGAGGGGTAGAGCGGACTGGGAGTGACGGGTTCAGTGCGGAGTAGGGAAGACCGACTCGGGAGCGGCAAGCACCATAGCCAAGTTCTCGACAGTCTAACCCGCCATTGACTGGGGGGCGTTTAACGCCTCCCCCAGATTAGTTTTCGTAATAGCTCAAAAACTAATAGCGCTCTCAACGTGAAACTTCGGGTACCTTCTTATAAACCACGTTTACGTCTTCTGTGAAAAATAAAGCAATTTCGTCGATTTTTTTTTTAGTTATATTTTAATTTAGTGACGTCACTACACACGAGTTTTACACCAAAATCAGCTAAACTTTGCCAGGCCGTAGAAATGATAAATGTAAAGCAAAATGCAATCGAAAAACGCCAAAGGATAGAAAATTGCAAGGGCTACAAACCGGCTATCTCTGAATTTCAAAAATGTTGGGGTTTGACCCCATAAATAAAACAAAAATGTGGAAAATGCTCACAAAACGATTTTTTCAAAGATATTCAAAAAGCCGGAATAGGTTAGAGAGCCACATATGGAAACTACCATACCAAATTTCAGATTGATATCACCATTTTTGACTGACTATGGCATCTAAAGTATGGGTAACTCATTAAGTCATATTTATATATATAAAAAGCTGTGTTGCCTTTTTTGACCAGATACAGACAGACAAATTGCACCACTGTATTTTTTAGACAAAACTGGTCTAGAAACATGCCTTTTTTATTTAGATTTATCAATTACAAATGCTGACCTTCAGTGACCTGAACTTGACCTGAACTTGACATTAACTTCACGTAAATGAAGTCAGGTGGTAAAATGACTATCACTATCGAATTATACGGAAAATAACTCATAGAACATGTGTTGCATGACTTTCGTAGATATTTTAAGCATAGTGACCTTTTGTGACCTGACTTTGATCTTGACCTTGGCCAACAATCTCTCTTTAGGTCATGCGGGATGTGTATCATACCTTTGGCAGCACTTTGGGTGATCATAGTCGTAATCGAAGGCTTTGGATGGAAAATATGGGTCATAAGCTCAAATACGTCGAGTTTGACCCCTGACCTGACCATGACCTGACATTTGACTTCATTTTGACATTTTGAGTATGATTCAGATTGATCTCATTGAGAGCTTTCGATTGTCGCCTTGCGCGTCTCGCTGCGATCGTTTATTCGGAAGATAATCAGGGGGCGTTTAACGCCCCCCCCCCCCCCCCCCCCCACCCCAGTCAATGGCGTTCGGCTGAGACCCCAGTCAATGCCGGGTTAAGGAAATAACTTTGATTCGAACTCAACATTCTGCTTATCTCTAACAACACTTAAAGCGCTTAACCTTATTACCTGCGGGGGCAGATTCTCCCCCTCCCCGGGTGGTTTTTCGAGTGCCGCTTGCAAATCGTTGGGCTTCGTCTTGAAACTTTGTGACTTTTCCTATAATTGATATTCACGTGTTGTGTCAAAATATGAACAAAACCGTGACCAGAGGCAGCACAAAATATAGCTAAAAGAAGCGATATATGTATCGATATCGATTATTTGTTAAATTGATTATAGTATTATTATTAAATATATTGAATATTATTTGAATATTAAAAACAAATATTCCTATTGGATTTTTTCCTGAGTTGATTCGAAAAAGATCCGGGATCGAAAATGCATCCGTCTGTTATCCATTCAATTTCAAAAACACTTCATTTAAAGGAGAGGTCAGCTACAAATAATATAACACAAAAATATATGCTCCCTGCTGAATCCTTACGCAGATTAATGGGACATATTGCAGCAAGTAGGTTTACATTGTTGTTTAAAAGAATGGGTCGGGGTCGCGCATTTCGCAAAAAGAACAACACTACAAAATATTTGGTGAACATTTAGACGATGTAGTATCGGCACTAGGGTTTAAAAAACCGGCGCTGGTCGCGAGCACCAGCTGGCCCGGAATCAAGAGCCGGAGCGCTTAATTTCCGAATCTGAGCTTGCTGGTTATCGGACGTCCCCTCCCCGGCTCACGCCGTGCTTGGTATGCAAAACATGCATTTATCAGCGAATATGCGGTACATATGCTGTGCTTGATCGCAACCGATTTAGTCTATGCTGTGTTTGTTGGTGCACCCATCAGCCAAGCATTGCTGGTCATATATGCCGTCGCGGTCTTGTTTACTCATCATTCAAAATCGTAAAAACAAATGAGAAGCATGTTTACATGTTTTTCTGATTTCGAAGATTGCCACTGGGCCGTCACTCGGAAAGTGGGAGGAGCTTGTTTGTGTGTCCGTGTGTCCGTGTGTGTCCAACGGAGCATATTACCCCGTGGAGCCCAAACGGCCGGGCCGATTTCGACGCGGGTGACACCATTTGATGCGGCAAAGCGGCGGACAGATTCTGGTAGCGGTCGCGAGTCGATTAGTCCCACGTGGCACGTGCTACGTGCGCTACGTGGGCCTCTGCAAAACAAACTTTGGCCACCTCTACAGGTCACGGTTGGTGACACAGATTTGATACTCGCAAGTCACGTGCACGATACGGCGGAGGCAATTCCAGTGGGGTCGCCAACCCCGAGGGGGCAAAATAAACCCCCCAGGGGCTAAAACCAAATTACGATTTTGACCCCAAGGTCCCGATCGCATTGCCGGCCACCAGTTAATATTTACCGAGAGGGCGCGAAGTGCCCTCTCTTACGCCTTCCCTCTCAGCAAACTCCGAAGCGCCCGCAAAGTTTCTAGTCAACTTAGACAAAGTAACATTTTACCCGGCCCGGCCCAGCCGTGCGAACGCGTTTCGGATGCTAATAACTTTGGAACTGCTCAACCGACTGCGGTTGGGTCTATGCCATTCGATAGCCAATTGAATTAATTTTGCTTTTGGTATGTTGCATTCTGATGTGGTTGATTGCGTGTCTCGTGGTATGCGCGAAAGTGGGACACGCCAACCCCTCAATGCTACCTGAAAATCATGACTGATGATAAAACGGCGTTATCAAACTGGATCAGATTAGGCGTAGTTAAAAGCCAATGTCATACCCCATTTATTGCATTGTAAATAGAGCGTTGGACTTTGGCGCACCCCCCTAATGATGTGTCTCACTCTCAGAAACTATTGGGACGATCAAGATGGAATTTAGAATACTGCTTCCGACTGACACACTAGCAATATTCAACATAGTGAATTGGAAGTCTCCCACACAGTGCGAGCGCAAGTGCGAAACTGTATTTTGTAGGCATCTCTTTCCGAAACTAATGGGTCTATTGCGTATACATTTGTCATGCAAACTAGGGTTTGACTACTGTTTTACACGTGTCGGGACATAGGTACGTCAATATCCACGTATGCATCCGAACCGCCATATCTCAGATCTCGAAAACTACTAGACCTATCGCGATGAAAATTTGCAATCCTAAGAACGACCGTCATTAGTTTTGCACGTAACGGAACTCAAGTCTCTACACATGTGCGTCCGTACGGGCCACTATTGCATATCTCAGAGTTTGGCCTTATGCGAAAGCACCCGTTTGCACACTCCAATCACCAACGGGATGGAGGGGGAGGGGGGGGGGGGAGCAAACCGACACACACACACACACCGATCACCACCATTGTTGAGGGACAAACCGTCGCACACTCCAAGCACCGCCGAGGTGGGAGTGGGGGGGGGGGGGGGGGGGGGCATGACCAACACACACTCTGATCAGCTTGGGTTTTTTGGGCAGCTGATACGAGGCGTTGATGGGAGGAGGGGGAGGGGGGGGGGGGGGGGGTGCAAAATGAATCCCACTCCGATCACTGCCGGGGTTGGGGGAGCAAAGGTGACACGCACTCCAATCACCGCCGGGGCTGGGAGACACTCCAATCACCACCGGAGCTGGGAGACACTCCAATCACCACCAGAGCTGGGAGACACTCCAATCACCACCGGGCCTGGGAGACACTCCAATCACCACCGGAGCTGGGAGACACTCCAATCACCACCGGGCCTGGGAGACACTCCAATCACCACCGGGCCTGGGAGACACTCCAATCACCACCGGAGCTGGGAGACACTCCAATCACCACCGGGCCTGGGAGACACTCCAATCACCACCGGGGCTGGGAGACACTCCAATCACCACCGGGCCTGGGAGACACTCCAATCACCACCGGAGCTGGGAGGTACTCCAATCACCACCGAGGCTGGGAGACACTCCAATCGCCACCGGGGCTGGGAGACACTCCAATCACCACCGGAGCTGGGAGACACTCCAATCATCACCGAGGCTGGGAGACACTCCAATCATCACCGGGGCTGGGAGACACTCCGATCACCACCGGGGCTGGGAGACACTCCAATCACCACCGGGCCTGGGAGACACTCCAATCACCACCGGGGCTGGGAGACACTCCAATCACCACCGAGGCTGGGAGACACTCCGATATCCGCCGAGGCTGGGAGACACTCCGATATCCGCCGAGGCTGGGAGACACTCAAATCACCACCGGGCCTGGGAGACACTCCAATCACCACCGAGGCTGGGAGAAACTCCAATCACCACCGGAGCTGGGAGGCACTCCAATCACCACCGAGGCTGGGAGACACTCCAATCACCACCGGAGCTGGGAGACACTCCAATCACCACCGGAGCTGGGAGACACTCCAATCATCACCGAGGCTGGGAGACACTCCAATCATCACCGGGGCTGGGAGACACTCCGATCACCACCGGGGCTGGGAGACACTCCAATCACCACCGGGGCTGGGAGACACTCCAATCACCACCGGGCCTGGGAGACACTCCAATCACCACCGGAGCTGGGAGGTACTCCAATCACCACCGAGGCTGGGAGACACTCCAATCGCCACCGGGGCTGGGAGACACTCCAATCACCACCGGAGCTGGGAGACACTCCAATCATCACCGAGGCTGGGAGACACCCCAATCATCACCGGGGCTGGGAGACACTCCGATCACCACCGGGGCTGGGAGACACTCCAATCACCACCGGGCCTGGGAGACACTCCAATCACCACCGGGGCTGGGAGACACTCCAATCACCACCGAGGCTGGGAGACACTCCGATATCCGCCGAGGCTGGGAGACACTCCGATATCCGCCGAGGCTGGGAGACACTCAAATCACCACCGGGGCTGGGAGACACTCCAATCACCACCGAGGCTGGGAGACACTCCAATCACCACCGGAGCTGGGAGGCACTCCAATCACCACCGAGGCTGGGAGACACTCCAATCACCACCGGGGCTGGGAGACACTCCAATCACCACCAGAGCTGGGAGACACTCCAATCATCACCGAGGCTGGGATACACTCCAATCATCACCGGGGCTGGGAGACACTCCGATCACCACCGGGGCTGGGAGACACTCCAATCACCACCGGGCCTGGGAGACACTCCAATCACCACCGGGGCTAGGAGACACTCCAATCACCACCAAGGCTGGGAGACACTCCGATATCCGCCGAGGCTGGGAGACACTCCGATATCCGCCGAGGCTGGGAGACACTCAAATCACCTCCGGGGCTGGGAGACACTCCAATCACCACCGAGGCTGGGAGACACTCCAATCACCACCGGGGCTGGGAGACACTCCAACCACCACCGAGGCTGGGAGACACTCCAATCACCACCGAGGCTGGGAGACACTCCAATCACCACCGGGGCTGGGAGACACTCCGATATCCGCCGAGGCTGGGAGACACTCCAATCACCGCCGGGGCTGGGAGACACTCCAATCACCACCGGGGCTAGGAGACACTCCAATCACCGCCGGGGCTGGGAGACACTCCAATCACCACCGGGGCTGGGAGACACTCCAATCACCACCGGGCCTGGGAGACACTCCGATATCCGCCGAGGCAGGGAGACACTCCAATCACCGCTGAGGCTGGGAGACACTCTAATCACCACCGGGGCTAGGAGACACTCCAATCACCGCCGGGGCTGGGAGACACTCCAATCACCACCGGGGTTGGGAGAGCAAAGTTGAGCCACACTATGATCACCGCCGAGGTTTGGGGAGTGGTGCAAAGCCGAGACACACTTTTATCACCGCCGGGGTTGAGGGGGGGGGGGATGCAGAGAAACACTCCGATCACCGGTTTCCGATCACCGCCGGGGTTGGGGGAAGCCGAGACACTCTCCGATCGCCACCGAGATTGGAGAGAGGGGCAAAGCCGAGACACGCTCCGATTATCGCGGAGAAAAAGCCGACACATTCCCTGCTGAGCGTTTTTTGAGAGAGACACATGTATTTTCAATCACACACAACACCCGCCAGCGTTGGGAGAGCCAAGCCATGTTGACTGTATTTAGCAGTGTTTCCATGCTAGGTACGATATTGACATGTGCGGCGCCATTGTGCAGATGGCTAGGTGCAAAACTGGCTCTAAATTCAACGGAATTTTCCGTGCAAAAAGAGTGTGATCATGCAAAAAGTCGGGGGAGGGCCACCACCTAGCTCTAAAGTTAGGGAGCGTCGCCCCCCCCCCCCCGGTCCAAAGTTGGGGGGGGGGGGGGGGGCGAGTTGCCCCCACTGACCCCCCCGGCTCCCACGTCCCTGGGGGGGGGGGGGGGGGTAGAATCTGTCCCCCCGCAGGTTAACGTAATTCTGGTCGCCCGCAGGGAATAGGGTTAAGCTTACTTCCTTGCTAATGTTTAGTGCAGTGATGCCTACGCTTGCTTACATTGAACATTGCCCTGTGTGATAATATGCGCATTGTGCAGCTGCACTACTATTTGCTGATAAAACAGGAGCTTCAGCGCTGGACTAACCGAGCAAACGTAGGAACAAGTCCAAGGGCTCCGCCACAACTTTGAAATGAGGGGGGGGGGACGGGATCGAGGGAAGTCCGAGTGGTCACCGTCAGCGAAACATTGTTGAGCGGGGGGGGGGGGGGGAGTCAGCGAAAAGCTATTGAGCGGGGGATGGAGCATCAGGGAAAAAGTTGTTGACCGGGGGGGGGGGGGGGGCTGGAGCTAGCGAAAAGCTAGCGAAAAGCTTTTGAACTGGGGGCGGGGTGGGGCGCCAGCGAACTACTGATCACTTATAGTTGTTAGTCAGGGAAAATTGGGGGATAATACCCCGTGGCTCAAGAATAGGCGAACACGTCTCTCCCCCCCCCCCCCCCGTGACGGAGCCCTTGGGAACATCTAATCGATACAACCTGTCCCTTGCTACCTTGTCCCTTGTCCCTCAGACTACATGCCAATAATGTCTGACTGCCGTTTGGTCATTGCAGGATAATTGATGGAGACACTGAGCCTGAGGATGGCTTCTATTCCTTCACGATGATTCATCGATATGCGCTGGCTGGACTCTACAACGTCACTATCAACATGAAAAACGAGATATCCAACATTACGTTAGAAATACCGGTGGATGTTGAGGAAAAGATTATCGATTTCGCGGTTGAGATGAAGTTCGAACTTAATGATATTCTCTCAGATGGTCTGGGAGACGACGCAAACGAATATCATAACGATAAGAACATAACATTCATCATGCTCATGACTCAAGGAAGTGTCACCAGATATGAGCTGTATAACACGTCCAGCGGTGAAGAGGAGCTCTTGGAAACATTCATGGTAAACGATAAGCTGATACCGAAGGAGGGGGAATTCTTCTATTTCTTTTTCGAAAAACAGGAAATAAACATCACGTTTAAGGCGTTTAATTCTTACGAAGAATCCGAGTCGGTAGAAGTGACCATTTCGATCAAAGATCCAATTACGGAAATCGAGGGTATCCAGCTTCTAGAAGGTGAAGATGTCACTTCTCGAGGACAGGAGAAACCTGTCAACATAACCTTCAACTGTGCTTCAACCCATTCACTGTGTCTGGTTATTGACTATGGAGACAGCGCACCCCTGGCCGCTTACGGAGACGAAAACGTGTGCATGGCCAACTACTCTGAGGCCAAGTTTCAGCCCAACGAACTGATGATGCCCATGATAGTTGAGCACACCTACTGGGCAGATGGGAAGTACAACCTGACCGCGGTTATTTTTAACCCCGTATCGCTTGGCAAGGCGCAGCTGACCTTCCTCGTGGTTCCGTTCAGCTGCAAAAAGCCCATCACCACCGTTATTGGGGCCTCTGAGGTCAAAGAGACCGCCATTGGATACTACAGTTCGAATGCCATCGCAGTGGAGACAGAAACGGTGCTTCCCGACTGTGAAGTTGAATTCACGACCATTAGGCGTTGGGTTGTGTCACGCATAGACCCACTCACGGGCGAAACGCTGGATCAGGTGCCGATTGAGAACATCCTGCCGTCGTGGAACAGGTCTGCCATCCTCTTCAAGAAGAACTTCCTCGACTTTGGCATGTACAAACTGGACTTCAGCATGCAGCTGTACGAGGGCGACGAGCCGCCGACGATCCCGTACGAGGTGATGTCCACCTCGTTCGTGGCGGTGATCCGCTCGCCACTGATCCCCATCATGGTTCCCGGCTCTGTGTCGCGCCTGGTGCGCGGCTGGGGACAGATGGCCAGCCTGGACCCCGGCACCAACTCCATCGACCCCGACATGCCCGAAGACAAGAGCTTCACGTGCGAGTGGTACTGCCGCCAACTGACGGAGGAGTTTTCGATGAATGGCACCATGATGCTTGACAAACCGCTGCTGCCAATCCGGCAGCTGGGCGATCCGGCGCCGTCGCCTAGCAACGGCGGATGCTTCGGGCACGGCTCGGGCAGACTCGACTACCACAGCTGCCAGTGGGACATCCATACGGACATCTTCTACCCAGTGGGCCAGGACATCACCTTCGACCTGGTAGTCGTCATCAAGAAGAACGGCCGCAGGGCGGACACGTTCGTCGACCTGGAGATGGTGTCGGGGAAGCCACCGATGATGACCATCAAATGCGTGTCGCACAAACTCTGCTCGCCCACCGCCGGAGGAGTATTTGTGAATGCGGAGAATCGCCTAGGCCTCATCGGCAACTGTACACACGATTGCTTCTCGCCGCTCACTTACGAATGGACTGTGTCCATGATAAGCAACAATACAGAAGATCCGGTTCCGATTGATGACGTGGACAAGTACATCATGTCAGAGCCCAACACGAAATACTTGTCGCTGTCGAAAACTATTTTCAGCAACTACTCCAACGTCGAAAAGTTCCACATCAGTCTGAAGTCCAATAACTCTCACATTTCCCAGAAAACCGGCGCAGCCACATTTTACGTGATCCTCAACAAGCCACCAAATGTAAAGGATGCTATGTGCAACACAGAGTTGACATGTCATACAGCTTTGATTTGTATGATGCACATCGAATGTCAATTGCCGATCGATCCTGAGGGCCACACTATTGGCGAGTACTCTTTCATGACGAAAACCATAAACAATGACAAAGTTAACTGCATCATTGATGATGATACCCCGGTTTGGAAAACAGTAGCTAAGGTCCCAAAGCCAAAAATAAGTCTTCGCTTCCCGTACGGAAACATCACAGTCTACTACAAGGTAACTGACACGCTCGGCAGTTCTAGTCTGAAGAAAGTGACCAATATCAACAGCCTGTTGCCATCAAAGGAAGAATACAATGCGTTCATGGGCGGCCCCACCTTCAGCTCTGCGGTGAAGTTGAAGAAGACCAGAGAAGTGGCAATCATTATGCAAGCTGTAGACACCATTCGCAAGTGCTCGCATGAGGAGTCTGGTGCTGCAGTGTCGGACCAGAACTCTAAGGCTATGGACAGCATTGGCAATATGGCGATGAATGGGCAGGCGTCGTTGGACATGGCCAGCAGCTCTGTCGTTTCAGTGCTCGGCTCGACATGCGGCTCAGAGAGTAAATCGCTGAATATGGACTCGGAGACGGTGTTGGGCTCCGTCAAGGTTATCGGTGATATGGTGAACGGCGCTGAAGACACGGATCTCGCCACCACTGAACAGATGAGCGGTGTTTATTCAGCCCTCTGCATGGTTGTGGGTTCAGCCACCGCCACCGCGTCCACCATAGCCGGAGACAAAGGGTGCAATGCGGTGCCCACTGCCGATTTGGACAAATCACCAACGCTAAAATTCGACTCACGCATCACCGACTACTCGAAGCGCTCGGACAACACGAACACGACGAAGCAGCAGGCCTGCAACGTTCGGGAACATTCCATGGAATCATCCGAGGAAAATTCCAAGAAGTTCGGCGGGATGGAAGAGAAAATGAAGACCTTAGCAATTCAAAAGATGGTGCTTGGTGAATCACAAGAGATAAAGTCAGCCAGTGGAGTGACCATGACAAACAAGATTATGAAAAATATGACTGCTGCGACATTAGATATCGGCAACAGTGGGAGCAATGTACAGACTGGTGGCAACTTTTGCCCGACGGGCAATTGTGACGACCCGGTAGGTACGAGCATAGCTGAGTATCCAAGAAATACGAAGTCAAGTGCGGGGGGATCCGAAGCGCTTAGCAAAGACACCAAAGTCCTCTCGATGGAAGTCACATCAGGAGATGGTTCAGAAAATGTTGCAGTAGCAAATCTTACAGAACCGCTTGTCATAACAATAACGAAGCCAGCCAAGAACATGTCCAGTGATTCAAACTGCACGGATTGTAATCCTGGACCGACCGCGATTGATCCGTCTGTAGCTCTGAGAGGCAAGATAGTACCTCTGATCTATTCACAGTTCAACATTCCGAAGCCAGACAGTACCTTCAATGTGGAAATGTACTTGCCTAGTGACGCACCGCACCGTATGTTCGTTATTGTCAGTATCGGAAAACAGCCCACATTAAAGAGTCACGATATGTTCAAGATGGTCGACGACTTCCCAGTCATCACCGATGCCCCTCCTGAGGTTGACGCCATCAAAAAGTACGACTGGTTCGTAAACAGCGATATCGTGAACAATCGCACCGGACGGGTGTTCGTTGCCGTTGGCGAGCTAAAGGATGACCTGGACTTGGTGGCCACAAAGCAAAAGCTTGACACCAACGAAACGATCGCGGATGCTCGCGCCAAGGACCTACTGACAAGGAACTACACCACAATTTTCCTGATACGAACGTTCATATCCGGCTGTTTCTATTACGATAAAGAGCTTGACAGGTGGACATCGGCCGGAATGAAGTGTGTCCATGCCGACGCAGAGACAACATCCTGCGAGACTACTCATTTGTCCATGTTTGCGTCAGGACTCGTTGTGGAGCCGAACACTATTGACTTTGCCTACGTTTTCGCAAACGCCTCCTTCACCGACAACCTCACGATCTATATGACGATGATTGTGTCACTGGGTCTCTACTTCATACTCGTAATTTGGTCGCGCTGGCAGGACAAAAAAGACGTGGAGAAAGTGGGCGCTAGACCAATGCCAGACAACGTCGAGACCGACAAGTATCTCTATGAAGTCATGGTGTACACCGGCCACAAGAGTGATGCAGCTACTGATTCTGTCGTTTCGATGGTCCTAGTCGGTGACAAAGACGAGACGCCAGCGCGCACCTTCGGCAAGCCGAAACGTCGGTTCTTCCGCAAGGGCGGGCAAGACGCATTCGTAATGGCATGTCCTCGACCACTGGGCGACCTGCTGCATCTGCGCGTGTGGCACGACAACTCGGGATCGGGTCGCTACAGTTCCTGGTATTTGCAGTACATCCACATCCGTGACGTGCAGACGGGAAAACACTACGACTTTGTGGGTGACCGGTGGCTGGCGGTGGAAGAAAACGACGGCAAAATCGATGCTCTCATTTCTGTGGCTGGAAAGGAGCAGCTCGGCCAGTTCTCGCATGTGTTCTCCCATACATCGCAGCAGAACCTTTCCGATGGCCACCTTTGGTTCTCCATCTTCCTGCGGCCACCACGTTCACGCTTCACGCGCGTGCAGCGTGTCTCGTGTTGCTTTGCGCTCCTCTTCTTGTCCATGATGGTGAACGCTATGTGGTACGGCGTGGTGCCGTCTTCACCCAGCTCTGGTGGGCTCAACTTCGGTCCGATGTCGCTGACGATTGAACAGATCTCTGTTGGAGTTATGTCCAACCTGATCATATTCCCACCGTCCTTCTTGATCGTGTTCTTGTTCAAGAAGGCGCGTGCAAGGAACCTTCGCAAATCTCGTATTGACGAAGCCCTGGAGAAGCAGAAATTCGGGAATCAAGTGGCTAAGTCAGAGCGGCCGGCTTCAGCGGCTAGTCATTTAGAGAAAGGCGGCGATGACGACAAGAAGAAAAAGAAGAAGCCACTGGTCCTTCCTTGGTGGTGTTGCATCATAGCCTGGATCCTGTGCATCATCTGTCTATTCGGATCGGCTTTCATCGTCTGGGCGTACGGAGTGCAGTTCGGCAACGAGAAGACAACCAAATGGGTCAGCTCGCTGCTGGCATCCTTCTTCTCCTCGATCCTAATCATGCAGCCAATCAAGGTGTTCCTGATCGCCATTATCCTGTCCTCCATCTTCAAGTCCATTGATCTGGATGGCGATGATGCGGACGAAGACGAGCTACACCCGACCTTGGCTTCAGACGAGGAATGGATCTACAGCAAGCCGAAGAAAAGGAAGTCAAAGTACTCCGGTGCTCCGGAAATCTATGACCAAGAAATGCTTGAAAAAATGCGAAAGAAAAGGTTAAACGAAGTGCAGATGTGGCGCATCATCAGAGATATTGTGAGTTATGGCTTCTTCTTATACATCCTTATTATTCTGAGCTTCGACAACCGTGACCCCAACTCATTTTACCTGCGTGCGAATCTTGAGGCGGCTTTCATAAAGGAGGGAGACCTGACCGACGGCAAGGCAGATTTGGACTTCACAAAGGTGCACGATGCTGCAACCTTCTGGACATGGGGGCAGAATGTTGTGATGCAAGAACTGCGCGCCCAGAACTGGTACGATCATGTTTCCCCGCCATATGGCCTCAAAGGTTTCCTCGATGACCGCGTTAACCGCATCATGGGCTATGGCATGATACGTCAGATTCGCTCAAAGCCAAACACCTGTCGCATTCACAGCAGTTTCGCTGGCTCGTTCAATAATTGTGCCGGTCTTACTGGCTTGTTTCATGAAGAAACTGGTAATTTCTGTACCAATTGGACTCGAACTGGCTCGCGCAAAGACTGCAATCGTGGCGAGTACCGCTACAAGACGTCCGATGAGCTTGACGGGCTCCCTTACATTGGCTCTCTGGATTATTACGGAGGTGGTGGGTACGTATACGAACTGACCGGCCGCATGAGTACCATCGCCAAAAAGATGCAGCAGCTGCGCGAGGAGGCTTGGATCGACCACATGACTCGTGCCGTCCTGGTTGAATTCTCCGTGTACAATAGCCAGGTGAATTTGTTCGGTATTGCCACCATATATGCGGAGGCTGTGCCTGGCGGCGGCCTGCTTCCGGGCTGGCGCTTCGACGGCGTGCGACTGCTACGACATCACGCCGGATTCCAGCTCTTCCTTTTCGTTTGCGAGGTTACCTACATGCTGTTCATCATTTACTTCATGGTGCGGGAGATTCGAGACATGGTCAAGCAGAAGAGGGACTACTTCAAGAGTTACTGGGTTTATTCCGAGATCTCCATCATCCTGATCTCGTGGGCCGCTTTCATAGTGTACATCATGCGTTACATAGAAACTGATACGATCCTGCAGAACTTCAAAAAGACCTACGGCAACGGATACGTGAAGATGCAGTACGTTCAGACGCTAGACGATGCGTTCGGATATATGTTGGGCATGCTTGTGTTTGTCGCTACAATCAAGTTCAGCAAATTACTGCGTTTCAACAGGCGCATTGGAATGTTGTCTGCCACTCTCAAGCAATGCTGGGGGGACCTGACTGGATTCTTCCTCATTTTCTTCATCGCCCTCGGCACCTTCGCTATGGTGTTCCATCTACTGCTGATCACTCACATGGACGACTTCAAGAACATGCTGTCCGCGACAGAGTCAGCGTTTGCCATGTTGCTCAACAAGTTTGACTTCGAAGGCATGCTCAAGGGCAGTCTGCTGGCTGTCGTCTTGTTCCTCATATTTGCCATCACGATGTCTATCTTCTTCGTCAATGTCCTGCTGACAATCATCATCCGCGCCTTCCAGCAGGTCAAAAACGATGTGCTCAACCAGCCCAATGAGTTTGAGATTATCGAGTTCATTCAGCTACGCATGTTCCGGTTCATCGGTGTGGGTCAGCAGCGTGTTGAGCCTCTCGGCGAACACGTCAAGCAATTCCAGGACGATCAGCGCCGCAAAAATAACCAGCAGAAGCAAGTCGACCAGCTCCCCAGCAAAATGAACCAGTTCCTCAACCAGGTCAACGATATGTATTTTGACGGTCAACTGGAGCTCAACAACAAGGAGTTCCTGAAGAAAACGCTGGCGTCACAGAATAAACACTAACTTATAATTACACTTAATTCGACCACCGAAAGCAAGTTCCGGAAAACTGAGACACCAGTTACAACTGACTTGACGAGCGCCTGACAGCAAGCCGGACTACGCGAAGCTCGTGTCTGCTCCTGTCAACCCCCTGATGAACCTTGCTCTCTCACATGACCAGAGATTGTTTGATCCTTGCGACGGTCGTTGTGACCCGACCATCGTGTGTGCTCCCTCAGTTTTGGGTGCGCTATTTGTGTCGGCTTATTTTTTTAGGACGGCTGATGTCAGTTGTTGTGTTTAATGACATCGGGCTGGTATTATGGAACCTTACCGAAGCGTGCGCCGGTAAGGAACTTCAGCACAATGCCGCACGGTGACGACACCTTTCGGACCAGCCCGGCGGCTGCGGCGACACCTACCGGGCAACCTTTACTAGCTCATAGATGGCACCACCGCACGGTCACTGCTTCCCGCTGGACAGATATCCCAGCAAGTGACTCAACTGACCCAACTGACCCAACTCCCCGATAAGCATTCCACACATTAGTTTCACCATTCAGGACGGAATAACCTGAATAACACCTACGCACACGGACACCCGAAACATCATTATTATTCACACATGACAACGCTGTCACAGGCTCCCCAGTTCATCAGCTGACCCTCAAGGTAGCGGGACGCCAACAGCGTGCAGCTACGAAATCGTAATCGTATCGTATCGTATCAAGCTACGAAATCGTAAATACGGTTACCAACTACACGTTCACACTGTTCACCGTTCACCTGCCTCGCAGTGCTAACAGAGCAATAATAGCCATAAGATATGAATTCCATGCTCATGATTTAGAAAGTGTTCTTCTTGCCGTTCACGTATTTGTTCTTCGACGATTATGTCCAAACATTTAATACCAAACAAATAAATTGTGTTACATTTTGTATTATTCATTTTCACTTAGCGCTTAAAGCAATTTAATTCCATCTTAATTGGTAGCCACGTTCCGGCATTACTTCTTAGTATTCATTGCTATTTTTCCTATATTTTACAACTTTTTGCGATATTCTCAGTTCTGATCTGGCATAAAGCCGTGAAAAGTTGTTTATATGTCACCCAACAGCTAAATAGTGCATTTCAGTTTTGCGCAAGCTACCCATACTTTTGTATTTTCTTTACGTTATTCAAAGCGTTTTTGTGCAACTTTATGTTTTAAACATCGTTCTGCCAGGCTGCTCAATATCCAAACATTCTCCGAACTCGTTATTTTAAACGGGAATGATGTTTACCATTCTTCGCTCTTCGTAAAAATGTATCTCCTGGAAGAAGTGTTTCAGCTCAGTCATCAGTGTTTAAGGGAATTGCATTGTGCTTAATAGGCAATAGCGTTATGGTTTATGTTGTGCATTGCAAATAAAGTTATTTCTTTCGCAGTTCTTGTCTTGTACCATATTAGTGGGTGTTAGTGACTGACAACAACACGGAGTGAGAGGGAAGTAGACAATAGAGCTGCCACATATACTTGCCATGGTGTCTCATACCCGACACCAGCATTCGAGGTTAACTTCAATAAAATAATAATAGGTATATAGCCAATTGGTGGAAGCACCATCGCAGTGTTTCACGAAAATAACACCAACGAAATCTATATTACTATTTGATAAGCGTCTGTCTGTCTGTCTGTCTTTTCGCCACGAATTTAACAAATTAAAGCGGCAATTCTGCATTGCAGTACCACATTGATATAAGCACGTGATGCACGTGATTTTAAGGTTTTCAAACGAGTGTATATGTATATATATATATATATATATATATATATATATTATATATATATATATATATATATATATATATATATATATATATATATATATATATATATATATATATATATATATATATATAATATATATATATATATATATATATATATATATATATATATATATATATATATATATATATATATATATATATATATATATATATATATATATATATATATATATATATATATATATATATATATATATATATATATATATATATATATATATATATATATATATATATATATATATATATATATATATATATATATATATATATATATATATATATATATATATATATATATATATATATATATATATATATATATATATATATATATATATATATATATATATATACATATACATATGTATATATATATATATATATATATATATATATATATATATATATATATATATATATATATATATATATATATATATATATATATATATATATATATATATATATATATATATATATATATATATATATATATATATATATATATATATATATATATATATATATATATATATATATATATATATATATATATATATATATATATATATATATATATATATATATATATATATATATATATATATATATATATATATATAAGATACATTAGGTAAAACAAGAGAAAAGGAAGATAATATGTATTTGACATGGTATTAAGGTCGTAATATAAAAGAATGATCATTATCACAACGACATAATTGGTCACACTGATTCACATTCCAAAATCGTTCTGATGACGCAGCAGCGCTCCTCACCAGAGGCGAAAGGCCGACTGCGTGACGGCAGCCATGACACCAAGTATGTAATCCCAAAGTGTAACCAGCATACTTAACCGATGTAAATCTGTTCAAGTAACACAATCTCTACTTAACCTAGCATTTAATATATCTTACCATAGCTCAAACTCGTATGCACGATACAGTGTTTACCCTCGATTTATAAACATATGCATATCGTCGTGCACAACTCATCAAAACAAAAACAGTGGATTTTGACCTTCCAGCAGAGCAAAGTCGATTATAATACTAAGCAGCAGAATTCAAGCAATCGGACCAACTAAATGCAAAGTCTACCACGAGGTACTTGATAAGATAATATATTTCTGCTGGGTGCCAGAAACTGTCGGCCAGAAGCTATCTATGCAGTTGTGGTATTTCAGCGGGGTAAGGGACTCCTGAACAGCGGCTCCGATGGTGTGAGGCGCTAGGTGTCACCTCCAGCTCAGCCAATCCAGATGTCGCTATAGATGTCGCCTTGTCGGGCTTCTCTGCGAAGGTGCAGGGCGGCTGTATGTATCTAGCTTTGGCGCCTCGCCTCCGAGCTGGGCTGGCCAGCTGGTGCAGCTCTGGCGCCCCGCTTAGCTGGCCAGCGGCTGCCACCCTGGCGGTGCCTCGTCGCCTGCCAGCTGATACAGGATGCTGTCGTTCACGCGGAGGATGCTGTCGATGAACTGCCGGTCGCTGAGCGCGTCCACCACCTGCTGCAGCAGCCGGTGCCACTGGTCGGACGTCATCCGCAGCTGGCGGCCCGCTAACTTGAGCGCCTCCTCCTGCTGCGCGCTGCGCTGCTCCGGCTCAGCCACCACGGACAGTGGCAGCCGACAGCGTCGCCGCTGGCCGTCCGGGGCGTGCCAGAACACGGAGACTGCTGCCCCGCGCTCGGCCGGACGCAGTGCGAAGAACAGGCCGCTCAGCAGCCGTCCGTCGGCCGACCGGCGCACCAGAGAGCGCAGCGTGTGGAAGATGTTGCGGTACTCGGCGAACGCGTACGGGTTGTCGAACCTGCCGCCCACGAAGACACAGCTGCATTCGACGGAGGCGACGCCGCCGGTGGACGTGCGGCTGATGATGCAGAACTTGCCGTTCGGTGAGAGCTGGTAGGCGTGGGTTAGCTGGCCTGATAGGCAGTCGAGAGCCACCTCACCTGGCCGAGAGAGAAGTACAGGTCACAATGGATGGATGGCGACACACTGCAGTTCGGCACCATTTCTGCTGCCACCCATCAAATCTGAATGAGCGTAAGTGTCGCTATCAGCTAAACACGAGTGTCGCTCATCAGCTAAACACACGTATGTATGTACAGTCGGTCTAATAAATATTTTGCCTTGCCACCACGTGGCGCTACGGTCGCCATAGGCACGACAAAGGTGATTCATCCACCGTAGGTTGGCACCCAATGGTGGCTGTATGACAGGTGAGTGACATGGGCAGGGGAGAGGAGGAGAGGGAGAAAGTGCGGGGTGGGGTGGGAAGGGTCAGGGCTGTTTATCTCCAGAGTTAAGAGGTCAGCTATCCAGAGCCAGCGGAGATTCAGCATTGGAGACTGAATAACAGTGCTTCGCATATCAGCGTAAAGGGCGGTCAGTCGGTATAGCCGTCGATTTATCACGTATCCTTAGCTTGGTCGTGGGTTCGAACCGCGCTAAAACCAGATTGTTTTACGTGCTTTTTTAAAAATCATAGCACGTGTTACGTTTGGTGTGGAATCCCGAAATTGCAAATGTAAATGCCCACAACTCCACCTGATATTCTACGAGCGAAAAATTTAAGGCGCACTGATTTGCGTCATGCTATCCAGCTTCACGCTCTGACAACACACCCGGGGTGGGGTTATTTCCGTTAACCCGCCATAACCCGCTTGGGGGGGGGGGGGAGTTTTTCGACCCCGACGAACTTTCGCAATTGCTCAAAAACCAATAGTGCCATCGACGTGAAACTTCTCCTACATCAATTTTACGTCTTCTGTGCAAAAATGAAGCAATTTCGTCGAAATGTTTGTTTCGAGATATAGCGAATTTAGGGACGTCACTACACACAAGTTTAACACAAAAATCAGCTAAACTTTAGCAGACCATGCAAATACCACATTTTGAGCAAAATGTAATCCAAAAACGTCAAAAGATAGACAATGGCAAGGGCTACAAAATAGCTATCTCGGATTTTTGCAACTTCTGTTTTTTAACCTCCATTTCCCAATTAAAAAATAACCCCCATGACTCCCAATACAAAACATGGTTTTTAAATGCCCTCAGAATCAAAATTGCCAAACATTTAATAAAAAAAACGGAAGATAGGTTGAAGAACCACATGTGGACAATACCCAAACCAAATTTAAAAGTAATTTCTTGATTTTTGACTGACTTATGGCTCCCTAAGTATGAGTAACTCATGACGTCATATTTTGAAATTGCATTTTTGGCTTTTAGTGACCAGATACAAACAAATAATGACAGCGCTGTATTTCTGAGACGAAACTGGTCCAGAAACATACCTTTTGTATTTATATTTATTAATTTCAAATTTTGACCTTATGGGACCCGACCATGACCTTATATGGTGTCAGATTGCGACAATAGCTGCTACTATCGCATTCTGCGTGTAGAATAACCCATAAAACATGTGTCGCATGACTTTCGTAGACCTCTTGCCAATAGTGATCTTTTATGACCTTGACCTTTGCTTACAATTTCACTTTTGCTTATGCAGGATATGTATTTTGAGAACACTTTGTGCGATAATTATCTCCATCTAAAGTTTGGATGGAAAGTATGGCCCAACAACTCAAATATCTCAATGTTGGCTTTTTACCTGACTTTGACCTGACATGTAACCTTATTTGGCAAATTTCGTGGATGCTGTGGATGCGTCTCATTGACAGCTTTTGATTGCCGCCTTGCGCGTCTCGCTGCGATTATTGGTTCGGAAGATAACCAGGGGGGGGGGGCGAAAAACGCACCCAACCCCCAGCCAATGGCGTTCGGCTGGAGACCTCAGCCAATGCCGGGTTTAGTTAGCGACGATATCTGCGACGGCATTTGCGATGCCTGCAACGGCAGGGTTTAATAAAGCCGCAGGTATATGAAGCATCGCCAGGTGTGCAGCCAGGGGCGGATCTAGGATTTTTTCGAAAGGTTTTCGAAGGTTTTTGACCTGAGCTAAAATCTGAAGACACCTTGGCGATTGCATTTTCAAGAGCTTTCCATTGCTTTTTGCGTTTGTTCTTAGCTATCATAGTTCCTGTGGTATCTGGGGGTTTCTGGAGCGAAGTCCTAAAACTTGAAAATCTGACCTTTGATGACCTCTGGGGACCTCAATATTGACTTGAGGAAAAACATCTAAATTACATTCGAATGTGCTGGTCGGGAGCTTTTGAACGTTTTTTCCGCGTCTTCTAGCTCTTTTAGTTTTCGAGTTAAAGGGGTGGGGTTCCAGGACAGTGCAATCCATTGTCCTGACAGTCCAGATTTCCCGCGCCGTCCCGCGGGTGCGGCGTTTAGACGCCCCCTAAGGTTTTTGAGGATAAAAAAAACGGTTGCGCGCAGCGCCGCCGTTTTTGGCACAGCTGTTAAGACATCAATTGTTCACATATTGTAAAAAAAAATTACCATCTCAGGTCAGGTCACCAGGCCAGGTCACGTGACCCCACCTCCAAAAAAGTGTGCGGTCGTACCACAGCCACAGTTCTTAGCCGATCGATTTGGTACTTACAGGATTTCATAAGGGTAGCAGTACCTACAATTCGCTTATCTCGGATTTTAATATCGGTGATTTAATGTCGGGTCAATTTCATGACCTCCCCATTATAAGTCAATGGAGAAATATTCAAATGCTTCCTATTCTGAGGATGCGCATGGTATCAGCCCAATTTCTTCTGGATCATGTTATTATAGGCCATTCTTGAAGGCCCAGGTGCATTTTTGGTTCAGTGACCCACGTGTTGAATATATTGTCCGGATTTTTTTTTTTGTCGTCAGATTTTTCGTTTTAATGTAATTTATTATTATTGGCAATCAAGAGCTGAAACGCAACTGCTAATACAAAAGTAAATGTACATACATACTGACGTGATGAATATGATGATTAAATGAATAATACATTTGAAGTGGTTTTGACGATCAGTATTTCTAAGGATATAAATGATCGCTTAGTACATTTTCACAGAAATGACAGTAATGATTTTTGCTGGCATTTTGACCGCCGAGTACTTCACGAGAAGCAGCATTTTGTCCCGGACCTTATCCATAGGACAGAACACTTTACCACCCCTGCTGAGTCAGAGGAAGTCAATGCGCGGGGAAGACCGCGCCGAAGGTTTGTGACACTTGTCGTAAAGCTTTCGACTTTAAATTCCACCTTTGAGCAAATATTCTGCGATCGGATATGGTCCATGCAAACAGCTCTTCTTAGCGAAGGGCGCCAACACCAGAGACACATTCAAACGTAAGGTTTGAACCAAATACAAATATGCGCTGAACTTTAGCTGACAGCACGAGGAATATGATAGACCGTACGTAAGTCCAGGAGCTTCCCCGTCCAGCATACAACTTGTTTTGCGGGGAAGTCATTTAGGGCAGCCCCTGCCTCGTCCGGAGTGATACACTCATTCTACCCCAATTGAAGGAATAGAATCACTGAAACTATTGTTCTTCTTGTCTTCCATGAGTGACACTCAGTGGCGTGCGCAGAAATTCATATAGGGTCGGCTTCAGGGCCATTACTCGGCCTTTTGTCAGCCTGTGGGCCTTTACGTTCGGTCGGAGGGGCCTTTAGTTGGCATGAGGACCACGGTCGGGCCTCCGGCGCCCCGAAGAGGAACTTGGTCGGCCTGATGGGACCACAGTCAACCTGAACGGTCGTCGGTCGGCTTGAGAGGGCCTCGATCGGCCTGAAGGAGAACTCGGTCAGCTTGAGCGGGTCCCCTGTCGGCCCTCGTTCGGCATGAGGGGCCCTTAGATGGTTTAAGGCCCCTTCAGATATGTATAGGCCGGACATAACCCTTCCAATGCCTGAGCGGACCCCAGGCTGGTCAATGAGATCAATGCGAATCAGGCTGGTCAATGAGACAATGAGAGTGCGATTGTCGAGGCCTGAGAGGTCCGCACCTCCGGCCGTCACTGGCCGGAGGGGCGCCGTCACTGACCGGAAGGGTGCCGTCATTGGCTGGAGGGGCGAAGTAACTGGGCGGAGGGGCGCCGTTATTTGCCGGTGAGGCGTGGTCACTGGCCGGAGGGGCACCGTCACGGCCCGGAGTGGCGCCGTCACTGGCCGAAGGGACGTCGTCACTAGCCTCAGGGGTGCCGTCACTGGCCGCAAGAGTGTCACCACTGGCCGGAGGAGTGCCATCACTGGCCAGATGAGTACCTTCACTAGTCGAAGGGGCGCTGTCACTGGCCAGAGGGGCACCGTCATTAGTTGGGGAGAAATCACTAGCCAGATGGGCACCGTCACTGGCCAGATGGGCGCCGTCATTAGACAGAGGGGCGCCGTCACTGGCCGGAGGGGCGCCGTCATTGGCTGGAGGGGCGCAGTCACTGGCCGGAGGGACGCCGTCATTAGCAGGAGGGGCGCCGACACTAACCAGAGGGGCTCTGTCACCGGCCAGAGGGGCGCCGTCACTGGCCAGAGGGGCGCCGTCACTGGTCAGAGGGGCCTATTTCTGCGCCGAACTGCGCCTTCGGCGCGGAAATTGGTCTGCTTACGAGGCCCTTCCGTGCCATCGGCGCTGAGGGGGCGCCCTGCGCCTTCGGCACGGGGGGGGGGGGGGCGGCCGCCCCTCCGCCCCCTGTATCCGCCCCTGTGTGCAGCTGATGGAGTATTTGACGGACTACTTATGTTTAAATTTGACATTTTTCTCACAAGGGCGCCGTTTGACCTTGGGATGAAGTGAAACTCTCGATATTTTATTCTGGGGGTAACTCAAATTTATCGACGGATAGCCTTTTCTGAATTGGGACATTCATTTCCGAGACGACATCTGTGACAACGGGATTAGGGCAAACCAGACGCTCTGACACGCTGGAAAATATAATCCACAGCGACCTGGACTTGCTACAATCCTGAATCCTGAATCAGGTAAAAATATGGGATACCCAATTCAGCGGCAGGACATTTTTACCAAGGGCACGATACATGACGTTACACCCATCGTTACACCACGATGATGTCACACCAGTCGATACGCCATCAGAGTATGACGTCACTGGTGCCGCCACACGTCTCGTTAATCTCACCGGTGTGGGGCGGCAGTTGGTCGGCCATGACGCACACGGTTCGCGGCACGTGGTAACCCGAGTCCAG
Organism: Chirona hameri; assembly: GCA_036785665.1. Classification (NCBI taxonomy): domain Eukaryota; kingdom Metazoa; phylum Arthropoda; class Thecostraca; order Balanomorpha; family Balanidae; genus Chirona; species Chirona hameri. The sequence continues at coordinate 60,276 of JAXIVJ010004881.1, forward strand.
CAGCAGCACGCCGCGTCGGCCGCTGATTCGCACCTGGCACGCCAGCAGACAGTGGTCGTTCTCGTTCCTCTCCGGCGGTCGGCAGCCGGACACGTACTCAGTGACCCCCCTCGACTCCACTTCCTGAGCACAGGCACGAGGCACGGTCAGATGGGGAAGGCGCATCCCCTAAACATGGGGTCGGAACACGGCCAGACGGCATAGGCGTACACAAGGGGGGGGGGGGGGGGGTCAAACGGGGCAATTGCCCCCCCCCCCCTGAAGGTCTGTACGTGCCCCCTTTGGTCGACAAAATGAATGAATTTTTGACTTTTTAAGAGAAAATGGTGGAAATATGCCCCTTTAAAAATATAGTGTGCCATATCCGATGAGTTTGTTTTTTTGGTAGGGGTACATTATGCCCCCCTGAGCAAAACTTGCCCCCTCCTGGAGTAAATCCTGGGTACGCCACTGCCAGACGGGAAGGGTCAACTCCTGAGAACGGGGCTGGTGCACGATGAGACGGGTGACCAGAGAACAGAGCGATCAAAGGCCACAACGTCACATAAACGTCGCGGAATGATAGCTGAAGACGCAGTGACGATAATGATACTGCAGGACTGGTTTGTTTACAACTGCGGCGAATTCTTGGACATGGTTGATGGTATATGTGTTTAGCAGTGTCCACAAATTATGTAATACAACTGGTATTCACTAGTTAACCTAGCACACATGCCTCGTTCCACGGCGGGGCGTGTGTGTCTTACCTCCTCAGCCGAGGCAAGATAGAAGTGCGAGCCGACAGTGCCACCGCGACCCTCTAGCCTGGCCAGCAGATCCGCCGCCAGACCAACACAGGTCATGTGGTCCGGCTCGGGCCGCACAGTGAACTGCCGCCGCCACTGCTCGAACGATCCCGGCGCGCCTGCCTGCCGCCAGCGCTGGTGCCCGCTGTGGAACCTCAGAAACACGTCCAGACAGTCGTAGTCGTGCTGGGCCAGGTGGTCGGCCAGTAGCCGGTCCAGGTCGGCACAGAAGGCGACCAGGGAGCCGGCGCTGCTGAAGCTGATGGCTGGCGGCGGTGGAGACCAGCGTGGTGCAGGCAGCGGCCATCCGGGCGGCCAGCCCGATCCCACCGGCTCCCGGCAGCAGCTCGATTCAGAGTCGTCATCACTGCCGACACACACCGCACCGGTCACGGCCGAGCAGCCCAATGTGACGCCGCTGCGTCACGCCAGCATTCGGGGAGCGTCAACGACAAAAATCAGATTCCGGTGCCGAGGATTTAGTGCGGGTAACTGGAAATTTGGATGATGTGAAATGGGCTTCCTTAATGATCAGTTAATCCGAATACAGAGTGGTCAAGCTGGATATTTTACATTGTGAAAATAGATTAGCTCGTGCCTAGTTATGTATGCATCCCTTAGCAGTACAGATCAAGTAGACAGTGGCGTATTTATAAATCCGTATGGGGGGGGGCAAGCCCTCAAGAGGGCCCCCAACCCCCACACGAGGGCGCCGGCAACGAAAGGTGTTGTTGAGCGGGGGTTGGGGGGGGGGGGGGGTAAATTATACAAATAACAAAATAACAAAGTTAAATAAAACAAATTATACAATAAATTGATAACTTAAATTAACTGTTCTTTCTACGTTATAATATTCTCGAATATTTTTAACCGTGGAATTCGTGGAATTGACCAGAATTTATGAGAAAAAATCGAAATTAAAAGACACCAAAATCAAAATTATGGTAATAAAGAGGAATTCATGTCTTTTCCATTCATGAATTGGATGGAGCTGAGGAATGCTCGAAACTGAGGAATGAGGAAACTGAGGAATGCTCGCGATAAAGCACAACACCTCAATTAACCCGCCATTGACTGGGGGGGGGGGGGGGGGGGGCGTTTAACACCCTCCCCCTGATTAATTTTCGCAATAGCTAAAACATTAATAGCGCTATCAACCTGAAACTTCGGGTTCCATCTTATAGATCATTTTTACGTCTTATGTGCAAACATGAAGAGATGTCGACATTTATTCGAGTTATAGCGAATTTAATGACGTCACTACACACGAGTTTTACACCAAAATCAGCTAAACTTTGCCAGGCCGTACAAATGCCAAATTTGAAGCAAAATGCAATACAAAAACAAAAGATAGCAAATTGCAACGGCTACAAACCTGCTATCTCGGACTTTTGACCATTTTAGTTTTTGACCCCCCCAAAAAAACTTTTTGTTTGGGGGAGGGGGGAATTATCACAAAATAAAACCAAATCTAAAATATTCAAAGAACCGGAAGATATGTCAGAGAACCATACATAGGCAACTCAATACCAAATTTCAAACTAATATCTCCATTTTTGACGGACTTATGACATCTAAAGTATGGGTAAATCATGACGTCATATTCTGAAATTGCGTTGTTTGGCTTTTATTGACTAGATACACACAAGTAAATGCCACCACTGTATTTCAAAGACAAAACTGGTCCAGCAACATGCCTTTTTTGCTTAGATTTAACAATTTAAAATTTTGCCCTTCGGTGATCTGAATTTGACCTAAAATTGACATTTACTTCACGTAAATGAAGTCAGGTGGTGAAATGACTATTACTATCGAATTATACATGACAAAAACTCATAAAACATGTGTTGCATGACTTTCGTACATATTTTGAGCATAGTGACCTTTTGTGACCTGACCTTGACCTTGACCTTGACCAACAATCTCACTTTAGCTCATGCGGGATATGTAGCATACCTTTGAAAGCACTTTGGGTGAAACTGGTCGCAATCGAAGGCTTTGAATGGAAAGTATGGCCCATAAACTCAAATACGCCGATTTTGACCTTTGACCTGACCGTGACCTCACATTTTACCTCACTTTGACATTTTTTAGCATGGTTTACATTCGTCTCATTAACCCTATTTGTAACAGGGGGGGGGGGGGGGCGGATTCCGCCCCCCTCATGTTTTTCCCAAATATCTCCAGAACGGCTGGGAGCAGACCCATGAAATTTTGGTACTTTTCATAGAATTGAACTCCGCATTTGGAGTCAAAATTTTGAGTTCTTAAACTGAACAGAGGCGGTTCCAGGGCACAGTTTTGGGTGGGTTCGGAGGCGACATTTGGCGATAATTCGGAAATGCGATCTTCACGGTTTCTTCCTAACTGCCTCAAGTATGAAGGGGTTACATGGGTTTACAGTGATTGCAACAAGTGCAAATTAGTTGATGTTAATTAAATATCATAAAAAATTGCATGGGAGAGGCGGTTTCAGGGGCTTGAAAAAGGGGGGTTTCCAGGAAGTATTCAATGTTTGGCGGGAAGCCAATATAGCAATGTAAGGGGCATTTATAGCTATCAAGATGTAAAAGACAGCTTCTGCTTCCATTATTTGCATAATTTATTACATATAGAGTTTCAGGGGCATGTTCAGGCACATGAAAAGGGGGGTGACTGGCATGGTGATGACGATATGCCAGCGATAACGGCGCAATAGACGTTTAGCTTATAATGTTATATGCACATATGAGGCCAGAAAAGGGAATAAAGCCATTTTTTTGCAGAGGCGCGCTCAGGAATGGAAGAAAGGGGGTCATATTATTGCAAGGAAACTAAGAGGCATGGGCGTACAATTACATAACATACTGCAGTTTTCGGATGAAACACGCACCACAGGCTACTCTACGAACGATTATAAGATAATAGGCGAGTCCAGGTAGGGTAAAAAGGGGGTAAGCAATGTTAATTGAAGTTGTAAGTGAAATAGTCAGTGTTGACTAGTTAGTATCATAATAGCGGATAATATACTTATCAAAAGGTCTTGCGCCGCCCCACTTTGGATCCTGGATACGCCTATGATGAAGTACAACGTGTAAAAAGGAACTATCTACGATCAGTAACATATTTATAGTGCTGGGTAGCAACTTGTGTGCGGTTAATATTTTTTTCCCAATTTTACCCCCCTTTTCACTAACCTGGTACCGCCTATGCAAAAATATTATTTATAACTGTTTTGTCTAATGTCGCAATCACATACCATTTCATTTATCAAAAACAACATAAAAAATGGTTTTATTACCGCATATACTTCACCCCCCATATTTAGTGACCTGCACACGCCCTATGATTTTTGAATTTTCAAACGTCATCGTCATATATCAATTTCCAATTAAATCTCTATCTATTCCTATTGGTTGTGTTACAAATCGGTCGATAAACATGAAGGCTATGTTGGATCAAAAATACCAATAAAATTTGTAGTTTTTTGCCCCCCCTGTTGCCCCCCTATCCCAAATATATCTTTTTATTATTATTTAGAAGTGTAGATCGTGTTGAGGGGAACCAAACACCGTTTTCATTTTTGAAAATCGGACGGGTAGATCTCGAGATCTCGCCGGGGGGGGGGGGGGGGGGGCGGAATCCGCCCCCCCCCCCTGTTACAAATAGGGGTAGCCAGGAGCCCTGCTACAAATAGGGTTAAGTAGATGTCGAATGCCGTCTTGCGCGTCTCACGGCGATCATTGGTTCGTAAGATAACCAGGGGGGGGGCGTTTAACGCCCCCCCCCCCTCCTGTCAATGGCGTTCTGCTCAGACCCCAGTCAATGCCGGGTTAAAGAAGTGGACAGGGGGGGGTGGTAAAAGTGCTTTGAGTGCCCCGACCAAAAGTGTCACATACAAAAAATGACCCCAGAACAGCTGGGGTCATTTTTTTTACTTCACATGAATACCCTAACACCTGGTTGCATGGTCACATCATCCCTATATTGTAACCAGCGCCGTGCCGGTGGTGTGTGGTCGGGTGGTGGTGGTGGTGGGGGGGGGGGGGGGGGGTAGACACACCCTCAGTTTTTCCCGGATAGCGGGAAAACGGCGAAGCGCAGCGCCGCCATTTTTGGCACAGCTGTTTGTGTGCTTCTAATTGTCCCACATTATGTAAATCAAATATTCGGGTCATCTTAGGTCAGGTCACCAGATGTGGCGTGGACAATGGACGCACAATGGACGCGATAACCATCTTCTCTCGGACCGCGTCCAGCAACGGGTCGGTCTGCACGCGCCTGCAGACGCACGCGCAACCCATATTGCTTAATCCCGTGTCGCCGCTACGCAACGAGCCATTGTGCGTGCGGCGGACTCACGGGACCCGCCCCGATCGCGGAACCGCGCGCTGACGACACCGACGTCACCCCCTCCCCCCCCCCCCACGGCTCTTAATTGCTGACGACCCCAACGCTACCACCCCCCCCCTCCCCGGTCAATAACTTCTCGCAGATGAAGCGGAGCGTAATTTTTCCCCCCTCCCAACTGAAACTCTAGATCCGCCAGTGAAAATCGTGTGTGACGCGCCCCTGTCCGTGACCCCCACCCCCCCGGATCCGCCACTGGTGATAACTCACGAAACACGTCACGTGTCCAGGTCCGCCTGCTCACCGGGTTTTTCCCATCAGTCAGCGGACCAGCTAGTTCTGGTCTGCGGAGAGGGCGGCGGCGCCCTTATCTGCCATACTGGTTCTGCTGACCGTGACAGTGGCCCACACCCACGCCTCTTGAGGAAGAGGGGGAGGGGTCTACTCAGCTCACCTGTCGTCCTCGGAGGGAGGACGGGGGCAGAGGAAAGTAGTCCGAGTCGGGCCAGTGCAGGGCCGGCTGCCGCTGCCCTGCTTGCGGGGGTGCCGGGTCGAGTCAGGCTGGGGCCCATGTGCTGGCCCAGCGGCCCAGCAGAACGCGGCTGAGGCCAGCGCTGTGCCGTCTCCTCGCTGCAGCCGCCCTCCGGCCCGGCCCCGCACTGCTTGCGCTGCTGGCCATACTGTGTCCACAGACGGTTCACAACGCTCTGAAACAAACACTCACATAGCGGCGCAGACATCAGCTATCAGCTGGAAACGTATGGAAATCTGAAATACAGTCTTCGTGAAATAGCACTATCCACATTCAGTTTTAGTTTATTTGTATGCTTCATGGTTTTGCCCCTGCACATGCTAGTTGTGGCCGCTCATATATAATTTCAACATGAAATTACAGCGCATTTTTTCAAAAGAAATGATGTTCCGTAATGCACCGTTTCTTCTGAATGCTGGTTCCGCAATACACACTTCTTCTGGAATGCTGTACCGCAATATACACTTCTCTGGAATGCTGTTCCGTCCGCAAATACACAGCTTCTTCTGGAATGCTGGTCCGCAATACACACTTCTCTGGAATAGCAGATCCGCAATACACGCTCTGAAATGCTGCTTCTGTTCGTTTGCAAATTAATTCCTTAATCTATAGATTTTCTTCGCCTAGAAAAATAAAAAAAATGCTTGTAGAAAAAGAACATAAGATACAATTCTTCTAGTTTCTTTTTCATAGAAAATAATAGGGAATTCGATGAAAGTTCCTTGCATCAAACCTGATATTGCCATGGATGTGCCTACATGGTATTAGCCGTTTTCATGAAGGATTTTATTTCGCTGGCGATTGGGGCGTTTGGGGTAAAATGGTCCCTATAGCTCCGTAAGAACACTGCTTGGCCCGCGTGGTTTTTGGTATCAATTGAAACTTGATGAATTAATGAACTTTTCTGGATTATTCCATTTTAAATGATAACACCATAGTTTACATAAAATTAACAATCTCATCTTACAAACTAGCTCGGAGTTGTCAGATGGCTGGGGCGTGTTTGGGGCGTTGGTGCGACTCCATCTTGCCTCGAATTACCCGGACTTGCGGGGTGGGTAAATAGTTCATATTTGCAACGACATGGTTTTTCAGGAATAATAGCTTATTTCAATGCAAACTAGATGATTAGTCCATTCATGTTTTCAGTGATATTTCACTTTTGAACGCCAGGACTAATGACCTGTATGTATGTATGTACATACCAAGTATATGCCTGGAAGCTCAGAAAGCCAGGACTTGTGATAGGTGATGTAATTTGCAGAGGTAAAACAGCATGCCAAAGTTGTGCAGCAGCGCTCAGAATGAGTTTTTAAGTGTTCGAGCGATCTGCCTAGTCAGAGGGGTGCTTTTGAATCTGAGGGTAGTGAGGTAGTGAGGGGTGCTCTTTGTAGTTGAGGGGGTGCACTTTTGGGCTCAGGGGTGTTCGTGCCACCCCCAACACCCTTCAATTATCCACCTATGGATGGCTATTATTTTACTATAGTTGTGCCAACCAATGAGCAACTCAAAGTGAGTCTCGCTAGACAACAGTTGGATTTTGATCCAACCATAGCTGGTGCCAAGCTCCCGATCACTGAGTGACACTTGTGCCAAGTCCATTATCTTCTATACCCCGGCCACAGCGGGGGAGGCCACGAACGGCGAGCGATAAAACCGGATCGGACCGCACCGGACAGAACCAGTTCAGCGCGCAGCTGCGCAGTTGCTGGTCATTGTTCGGTGGCCCGTCTGCCACTCCGGCCCTGTCCGCGCCACCTGAGCCAATGATTGGCGTCAGAGTGTGAAATCTGGCGGGCGGGCCAGGTGGCGGGGCGGCAGTGGGGTGCTGTCACCGGGTGAGGTACGGATGGACGGTGTCCCCCGGGCCTGGCCGCGCTCTGTGACTTTGTCACCCCCCTTCCGGGCCACGGATGGGAGTCACGAGGGCTCTGCAGAAGAAGCCCACCTGTGTCGCTCCCCGGCCCTGTAACGCGAGCGGGGTCCCGCATTGCGGCGGGCGGAAATAATTGAGACACACGTACAGACCACCAGACCTTGGCCAATCATAATTGCAAGGTTAGCCTACCCACGACAAGGAAAGGACCAATCAACACTTCAAGGTTCACGTAAACCACACGAAGGGAAAAGAGCCATAGTAGACCAACTAAGAAGACGTCAGGGCGTTTTCTGTTAAATTCGTTTATTTCTAGCGAATACTGGCACCGCATTCTGGTTCCTTTGCATGATTTATTCGTTATACGTCAGATTTGAACAGCACTGAGTTATATAACGTTGTATAACTCTCACCTATTTGTCAAACGGCATGGCATAACAGCAGCTCTGCTCGCTGAGGTATCAAACAAACACATATCGACGTACTAGGATAGCAGCCATTAACTCTGTGTAAACATACCTAACTGATCCCAAATTCCCAAGCGTAACACTGGTTACAAGACAAACATTGCAAAACAATCATTCATATCGTTCACTAACAAAGCAGTCATCTAAACATAAAACATGTGATGTTTTAACACTGATGAAATATCAATGGCGATACATTAATTAAATATTAATGGTATAGCATAGACACAGCTCATGAGATCAAGTGCGTCTCAACATGCGGCTTGGCGTTCACTTTATCAGGCAGGTATCAACGGGTGGCATATACGGGTAATATTGCTAGCAATTATGGCCGGACTGCCCCAGTTCGTGATCACATGAGTGGCTTGCCAACCCATGGCGGACTGCTCCAGTCGTGATCACGTATGTGTCATCTGCACCCCATGGGCCGGACATGCTCCCAGTCGTAATCACGCTATGTGTACTCACCCATGGCCGGGACTGCCTCCAGTCGTGATCACGTATTGGTGTACCTCACCCATGGCCGGACTGCCCAGTCGTTGATCACGTGTGTGGCTTGCCAACCATGGCCGGGCTGCTCCAGTCGTGATCACGTATGTGTACTCACCCATGGTCGGACTGCTCCAGTCGTGATCACGTATGGTGTACTCACCCCATGGCCCCGTGACTGCTCCAGTCGTGATCACGTATCGTGTACTCACCCATGGCGGACTGCCTCCAGTCGTGATCACGTGCGTGTACTCACCCATGGCCGGACTGGCCCCAGTCGTGATCACGTGCGTGTACTCACCCATTGGAGGGCCGGACTGCTCCAGTCGTGATCACGTATGTTGTACTCACCATGGCCGGACTGCCCATCGTGATCACGTGTGTGTACTCACCCATGGCCGGACTGCTCCAGTCGTGATCACGTAGTGTGTACTCACCCATTGGCCGGACTGCTCCAGTCGTGATCACGTATCGTGTACTCACAGGCGATGCTCAGTCGTGATCGTAGTGTACTAATGCCGGACTGCTCCAGTCGTGATCACGTTGGTGGCTTGCCCAACCCATGGCCGGACTGAACCAGTCGTGATCACGTGCGTGTACTCACCCATGGCCGGACTGCTCCAGTCGTGATCACGTGTGTGTACTCAACCCATGGCCGGACTGCTCCAGTCGTGATCACATGTGTACTCACCCATGGCCCGGACTGCCCCAGTCGTGATCACGTGGGTGGCTTTCCAACCCATGGCCGGACTGCCCCAGTCGTGATCACGTATGTGTACTCACCCATGGCCGGACTGCCCCAGTCGTGATCACGTATGTGTACTCACCCATGGCCGGACTGCTCCAGTCGTGATCACGTGTGTGTACTCACCCATGGCCGGACTGCTCCAGTCGTGATCACGTATGTGTACTCACCCATGGCCGGACTGCTCCAGTCGGGATCACGTACGTGTACTCACCCCCATGGCCGGACTGCTCCAGTCGTGATCACGTGTGTGTACTCACCCATGGCCGACTGCTCCAGTCGTGATCACGTGCGTGTACTCACCCATGGTCGGACTGCTCCAGTCGTGATCACGTGTGTGTACTCACCCATGGCCGGGACTGCCCCAGTCGTGATCACGTATGTGTACTCACCCATGACCGGACTGCTCCAGTCGTGATCACGTGCGTGTAACTCACCCATGGCCGGACTGCTCCAGTCGTGATCACGTATGTGTACTCACCCCATGGTCGGACTGCTCCAGTCGTGATCACGTACGTGTACTCACCCATGGCCGGACTGAACCAGCCGTGATCAAATGTGTATTCACCCATGGCCGGACTGCTCCAGTCGTGATCACGTGCGTTTACTCACCCATGGCCGGACTGCCCCCAGCTGTGATCACGTGGGTGGCTTTCCAACCCATGGCCGGACCTGCCCCAGTCGTGATCACGTGCGTGTACTCACCCATTGCAATCGGTGCGTTCCACTGACACCACGGCGAGACTTGGCAGTCGGCGTTGGCCTGACCGTGGCCGATGCGTCGCGGGCGTCAACTGGCTGACTGAGCTGGCGTGGGGCCGGGGCCGGCCGTCTGCGGCCGCTATATAGCCTCCCCGCAGGCAGCGAGGACCGGCTGTGGCACCGCGCCCCGACCCCGCCTCGCCGTGCCCGCCGTGCCCGCCGTTACCCGTCCCGCCCCGCCACACATGCCACGCTGTCCTGGCGCTGTGCCAGCTGGAGTCACAGCGCTAACACACACAAAACAAAGACACCGGCGACGTACTTGCAGTGGCGGATCTACGGTTGGGGAGAAAAATGGGCAATCCCCCCCCAAACGTAATATCGGTAGGCAAACGTATGTTTTTGCCCCCCTCCCCCTCTCCCAAACCGATCCGGCAGGTTGTGAATTTTTGTCCTGGTACAGTGGCGGATAAATATTCCTTCGAAGATACGAATAATTTTGCATTTTTACATGGGGAGACAACCAAAAAATACAATAAGACAACCAAAAAACAACAAATTTCTAATTTTCTTGAAAAGTTATATATTGGGGTTCAAGGGCAGATAATTCATTGGTGGTGACCCAAAAAAAACACAAAAATACATTTCCAAGATACGGCCTTCCGTATTTTCCACAAGTTCACTGAGCAGGCCTAATTTTGACGACCAAATAACTCCGAGACTAAAAAGGCGATTTTGATCAACTTTTTTGTTTTTGTTTGGATCAGGATTAGTCGAAGAACAATTTGGCAATCACGAAGTTTCTATTTCTTTAATCACGTGATTTCGTGACCTACTTTATGCGCCGTGACCTTGACCTGTTGGAAACTGAAAATTAACATTTCCGTCTGATGAAGATTTGAGCTTAATGATGTCCTTTCGTATTAAAAAATAAAAAGTGGGGTTCGACCTGTAAAAATCATTTTTGAGTCTTGCAATAGTGAGATAATACGCTGTTTGGGCACCTGTCCGTCGATAACTTCGCATCTACTTGACGTACGCTTTCGAAACAAAGTCCAGAGTGACTCCTGACGACGAAACCTCTCGGTTGGTGCCTGTTCCACCGACATCAGGTCGCCATATGGCCTGCCAGGCCAATACAACGTAACATACCCAAACAGCGTATTGTGTGCATTGTAAGGCTCAAAAGCAGTTTTTACAGGTCGAACCCCACTTTTTAAATGTTTTTTATACGAAAAGGACATCAATGGAACTCAAGTAGTCATCAGACAAAACAAAATCAGTTTCCAACAGGTCAAGGTCACGGCGCAAAATGTAGGGTCACGAGGTCACGTGACCAAATGAAAATAGAAAATCCGAGATTGCCAAATTGTTCTTTGACTAATTCCGATCCAAACAATACAAAAATCAAAATCGCTTCTTAAGTCTCGGTTGGTCGTCAAAATTAGGCCTGCACAATTTTCGGAAGGCCTTATCTTGTTTTGTTTTTTTGGTCACACACCAATGAATTCCCCCGCCCTTAAAACACCCAGAGCACAACGTCCCAAGAAAATTAAAACTGGTCGGACGGCAAATTTGAGAAGAAGAAAAAAATGGTTTGTCTTACTTTGAAAGTCCCACAAAAGTAGGTTGTTACAGGTCAAATCCCACTATTTGTATTTTGTTATACGAAAGTACATCAATGAAGCTCAAATCGTCATCAGACAGAAAATGTTAATTTCAGTTTCGAACAGGTCAAGGTCACGGCGCAAAAAGTAGAGTCACGAGGTCACGTGAGAAAAAAATCCGTGATTGCCAAATTGTTCTTCGACTAATCCCGATCCAAACAAAACAAGTTTAAAAAAAAATTGTCTCGGAGTTATTGGTCGTCAAAATTAGGCTGCACAGTGAACTTTGGAATATACGGAAGGCCGTATTTTGTAAATATTTTTTGGGGGAATTTTTGGTCACCACAAATGAATTCCCGCCCTTGAAACCCCCAATGCACAACTTTTCAAGACAATTAAAAATAGTCAGACGGCACCCACCACCTTACTGTGAGAATTTACTGTGGAGTGATCTTTGGTCAGATCACGTGATTTTATCATGTGGCCATTTCAAATGCGGATTTGCTTCTTGCCATAATCGACTTCGATATATTGACCTTCGATTGTATGAAATTGGAGATAGTTGTTTTGTTTGTGGGGGGGGGGGATCATGGTCTTTTGTAATAACTTTGCACATAATGATTGTTCTAGAGAGCTTAACTCAATGCCATTATATATGTCTCTTGGATGGTGCATTCAATGATGCATAGCATGACTCCTGCAGGTCACTCCTATGCCCAGGGGTTAAAAAAAAGTTAAATTTCGCTACCAGACGCGAATTTGACGGAGCCCAATTTTGCTACACCTTTTATCGAACATTCTCATCGAAGCTACATTCTAAACATTTCCATTTGTCGATTGCAAATGTTATATCTGCAAATGCGAAAATTCGCTACACAAAACTGGCAAGCAGTTCAACAGGAGTGGCAACGTTATTTAACCGGTTCTTCTTTTGCGGCTAGAACTAGGCGTATCGCTATTACCTATAGTACCAATCTACCGACCCTCGACACCAAGGTATCGTACCCTCATGGGATAAACACTTGTTGATTTAATGTAAAAAACAGGTTCACCATTTGCAATAGAACAGACGACTATATTTTTCCTTCCAACATCCATCCAGGTGACGTGTCCAATATATACGTGCAAACAAAAGCTGATTTGCACAAATAAATAATGCAAGACGAATCTAAACACACGAAGTACTCAACAGACCAAAAAAAATAGCACACGGGAGCAGAATTCAAGTTCTAAACACTGGATGTGGCACACTGGCACACCAAATAAAGTGACACACACAACCGTCATCGAATGACATTATACTAATTCCATTGGGTACCTACTGATGGCAAAGCATCCGACATCCACTATACACAGTCAATCACAATTCAATCATATATAACAGGGGCGCGTGACACCTTCTACCAAGATGCCTTTTCATAACTTTCGATGTCCCTGTGACCTACGGACAATAAATTGTCCCCTTCTGACACGCTGCCGCAACCACTAAGAGCTCTCAGCTCTAGTCAGGCAGCCAGGTCGGTCCATTCCCAGCGCACACAAAGCTCTTTCGCCTGCACTGCGTGCGAACAGTTGCGTTCTCGAACCGACCTTCATCCACCCCACATCTCTCCACATCTCACCCCCACTCTCGAGCATCCAGACATCAACCTCCATGGCACATTGCTCAAGAATCGCCTGCGTACTCTCACTTTTGCAGCTCTCTACTAGCAGCTACGTAGGTCTGCTCTTTCAGTACTCGTTCGCTAGACTCTGCATGAATCAGAGCTCTGAGATTTGTGTAGCCGACACCAAGCTCCTTTGCAGGAATTCTTTGCTCCTCTAAGGTGCTAGTTTGACTAACCCCTATGACAAACCATTGTACTAAATGTACTTAGACACTACATGATAGCAGCTAGAAGTGAAGCTATAATGATCACTTATAAAATGCTTACTTCCTAATCGATTCACAAACCATCAAAAAATTGCTATCCACAAAAAAAATGATAATCCCCACTAAAATACGTTTGATATATTTCTAAAACTGACCTCTAAATATTGGCCCAGTGAAAGCTTATGTCAGCTACTAAGATATTGTCAGTCAACAAACAAAAAAAATAATATAATACAAGTCTGAAAATGACCTTGACAGCTCAAAAAAAAAAAAAAAAACGAAACCAGTTGAATGTCCTTGACAAGCACTGACAATATTACACTTCTAAAAACACCAAAACAAATCACAAACAATGAACATCCTATACAACCAAGAACCCAATACGTTCCTAACCTATTCACATAACACTATGATTGAATGACTTCATACGCTATCAGCTATAATCAATCTAATTAGCGCCTTAAAAAGATAAATCTCCAAACCTAGCAAAATGGAACGCATATTAGCACAAAGGCCATATTTTTCTATACTGCTTTGCCATTGATTTACCTTCAAATGAACTGCCCCGTATTTCACTATCATCAACTTACCTGCCGTGTCACTTAGACTGGCAATCACGTGCCAACCAGTCCTATCAGCATTGAGGTAAAACCTCCCAGAGACCTTGATAGACCCTCCCCGCTACCCCCGATACACGTTGCGAACTTCATCCCGTTCCTAACTGCGGTCCACTACGTTCATCTACAATCACAGTCGGTGCACGTCTGCAGCAAATGTTCAGGGCTTACTTCTGTTACGCCAGTTGGGAAAGGCTGCTGGGCTCCGAGGCAGCGCATCTCAGTATTGCGAAGCATCCCCAGGTACTGGTGCTCGCCCAGCATTGAGGAACTGAAGGATCTATCATCATCACATAACTAAATAATTCGAAATGATTACAATGCTCTGAACGAGTGATAAGGTTCAGGAATAGGCAAACTTAGTACTGCGGAAATCATAAATCACCTACTTAAACTTCATGCAAACATTCTGAATAAATCAACTCACAACTCAACAACATTAACAAATGACAATGCGATCATCAGAACATGCTCTTCATCACCGTTCAGAACAATCTACTACATCCTACATGTAAAATTAAGCATTCTTCTGAACTTATGTCCCTGCTCTGCGAGTCGAATACGCTATTGTATATAACCATTTCCGAATCTGAGTCCCTACTCTCTGCCAAACAAATTAGCCATTCCCTAATCTAAATATATTTTCTCCTCCATCTTCACCTCACCTTCCACCACATCTCCGTCTCGCAAAGGCTTTCCCCTGCGTCGCCGCCGTCAAGGTCGTCGGTTTCTCGGCGGCGACCGCGGACCGGCTCGACGCAGGGGACGTAGCTAGGGGGGGGGGGGCAAAAGGAGCCCATGCCCCTCCCCCTCTGAGCAAAACAAATTTACACTAAATAAAATTATATGCTCTGAACCCCGGCTCCCTCCCCCCCCCCCCCCCTCCGGTCAACAACATATGGTTGAGGAGCTAAATTTGATTCTACCACCCGACGTGCCCACCCCCAATAAAAATCCTGGCTACGCGCCTGGCTCCACGACGGATGGTTGAGTCGGCCGGTGCCGAGCAGAGCGCGGCCGACATTGGGACGGGGAGACGGGGTGTCGGCAGATTGATGTCGGTGTGCATGCGCCCATCGCAGCGCTCATGCGCTGAAGAAATAGTTTTGAGTATTTTGCTTATTCTTGAAAACGGTCCAGAAAGTCGGGAATCAGACGACGGTTAACGTAAAATTCGTTCAATTTGGAGTTTTGTCCGATGACTGAGGTGGCCTCTCTCATAAATGGCAATCACAGGCACAACAAGGACAGTCACTGGCGCGACGAGGTCTGTCAGAAAATCAAAGTTGTTGAGCGATTTTAGGCTAATTCCGCACTTACAGTTTTCGAGGTAGGCGCTAAATGTGTCCAAACGTTCCCGTCTCCACGTCAGCAACAGTTTTTCACAGTCACGCTGCTACTTCCGGAAAAATACGAATAATACTATGGAGCGGCCGGGGAGCGCTCCCTAGTCCTAGCGCAATACAAATAACTGAACACTTACCCAGGCAGCAGAACCACGTAGGAGAACATCCGACTCCGCAGGATGATGTTTGCTTTGTGTGTTTCAGCAGCCGAGGACGATGATAATTTAGGCATGAAAAACTACACTCAGCTCCCATCCTTGGTGAGATATCCGCACAAAATCTCCATTCTAGAGTTTGTTAACTTAGCCTTCTTTACTTTACTCATGATAAACAACACAGATCCTTGGAGCACCAAAAATCGATCTTATCGCAACAGAGACACCACCAACCAGCGCGATACCAAAATGTCAAAGGAGGGCTTTGTCACCATTCGGAAACCTTGAACTTATAGTGATGGGGTACCATAAAAAGCAGACTCTGGAAGTCTTTACGCTTCATTGAGTTACATTCATTTGGTTAAATATGGCCTGATAATAACTTTTAAATAATTTTATTAAAAGATATTGGAATATTTTGAAGTACAATTTGATGTCCTTTATTCGTGATTATGCGTGATACAAAAATATACAACCTGTATCACTCTCTGTCGATTCATGTGGCATTTTTTGCTGCAAAATTCTCTATCTCTGGTAGGTGTAGATTTCCTTAAAAGGTATGTTTAGTCTCTAGATCTTGCGAGAAACTTGTGACATTTGCCCACTTATGGTGATATTTTTCCACCATTTCTCGCTAGCAACATATTACTTTCAAAATATCTCCAGAAACAGAGATCAACCAGCCGTGAATATACAAAACAGCCCCATAAGTGTACAGGATCTACAACAAACAGAAAGTGACTCATTCAAGCATATACCGCAGTAATGATAGTGCAATTTTTATGTCTTGCCATGGGGCCAGTTTTTGCTACAAATCTTCGTTTGGTGTAACGCTTAATTGCTACTAACGATGTTGTCGAGTTGGCGTTATTTTTGACCCTGTCCATGACATCAAGGTCATGTCCCCTGAGGTTGATTTCCCAAATGATCTGGATTGATTATACCATAGATAATTAGTTGACATTTTTCGTTTTATTCGCACAATTGAACGTTTTTTTCTCTGGAAGACACTTTTAGCTATTTTTATAACATTCTCGGTTTGGAAATAGGGAGGAGAAAAATTGATATCTTGAGGACCCTTTACACCCTTTATCGGCGGAAATGTTTAATTATGTCATCATGTGATCTTGATCACTGAGCGGAATAGGTTGTCACGTGATTCAAAGGACCTGCACCCTCATATTCCACCTAAGAAAAATCACGGATTTTAACTGAGAACATAACGAAATCACGTGGCCTGACCTGAGGCCTATTTCACAAAGAAGTTAGTAATTACACATGTTTGCGATTACAAACGCAAGAAAATATTGCAAACCTCACAAAAAGCTATTTTACAAACATTCGCCACCTCTGAATTACCGATTGTAAAGACAATTGTAAACAGGAATTTTAGTCAGCAGAAAACTTTACAATCAAGAACGTTTGAATTAAACTTGATGCTAATGACAAATAATTTTATTGTTAACAAATTAATTTAACAAATATTTACATTGTGGTTTATTTTTTTATTCAATATAAAATTAGTTATAGGGAGAATAATATTTTAATTAACATTTCATCGGAATGCAAACTCTGATCGTAAAAATACATCTTGGCAAGCAGTTAGAGTAAACAGAATTTGACCATTCACCAGGTGGCGGAGCATAACAACAGAACTACTCTTAAAAGGAAGATCGTTGAATTTCTCGACCATTTGTTCACCTAACCTAGCCGATTTCCTACGTCGTAAAGGGTGAAGGTTCACTGCACATTGCACAAGACATCGTTGACCGCTGCAATTCTATCGCCATGCGGGTTCTCCGCGCGGAGGCGCCCCTCACAGCGCAAGGTAACGGTGGGGTCGGCGTCACCATCCGGGGCTGGCGTCACCCTCGCGGCCGGGCAATCAAATCAAGGTTCAGGTTAGTATCACCGTTGTTGGTCTGGAGTCATGGGGAAGCTTAATGACGTCACCAGATTCTGGCTACGAGCGAATCTTAGGCGGACCTGATCGGACTTAATGGCTACGAGCAGTAGGTTTTGTCGCGATCGGACTTAATGGCTACGAGCTGTAGGCCGACCCGATCGGACTTAATTGCTACGAGCTGTAGGCCGACCCGATCGGACTTAATGACTACGAGCTGTAGGCCGACCCTATCGGACTTAATGGCTACGAGCTGTAGGCCGTCCCGATCGGACCTAATGGCGGGGTTAGGTTAGGTTAGTTAAGTTTAATTGATTCCGATCGGTTCGGCCTACCGCTCGTAGCTATTAAATCGGGGCGGCCTAAGATTCGCTCGTATCTGGTGACGTCATTAAGCTTACCATGACTCCAGACCAACAACGGTGATAGTAACCTGAACCTTGATTTGATTGCCCGGCCGCGAGGGTGACGCCAGCCCCGGACGGTGACGCCAGCCCCACCGTTACCCAGCGCAATCGGTAAGGTGCACTGGGACCTCAAATGTCTCGGGAAATAGCTTTTTTGGGGGCAGCTATACCTATGCATAACTAAACCATTACCCTAACAACCTCGGCAACGTAACAACCTCACCAAGAAAATAACCTGAACAGTCAAACAATGTCAACTGTCAATGCAACCCCTGGCCCACTGGAATTACAAGTTTGTAATTGCAAACATTTCCTCACTTCCGTCAACCTTTGAGAAATAGAACATGTGCAATTGCAAACATTTTTACAAACAATATCTTTGTAAAGTAGTTTGTAAATAGTAAATTGAGATTTACTGCCCTGGGATTTTGTGAAATCCAAACTACAAACATGTGTAAAAATTATTTGTAATTACAAAGAAATTCTTTGTAATTACAAACTTTTTTGCTTTGTGAAATAGGCTACAGAGGTCACATGCCAAAATGTCGACACTTTTCCATTCGAGCTCTAACACAAGATTACATTACATTAATTAGTGGTTCATGGCGATTCTGATGATACATAGTTTTATATCATTCGAATTATTTATAGGACATATCCCAATATAAATCGCCCGAAGAAAATTAAACCTTTGTGCGGCATTAACCCTATTTGTAACAGGTGGGGGGGGGAGGATTCCGC